>JXTB01000326.1:94238-115193 GCA_002914805.1 Parasponia andersonii | reverse complement strand
AAATTCAAAATAAAAGTAAAAATTGTTTAACACGTTATTAAGCCAAAAAATAAATGTGTAGAAGAAAATTCACTTATATATACCCTTCTATATTATTGAAATGAAATTCAACATAACAACTTTTCAAAAAACCAAAAAAAGAAATTCAACATAGCAAATGAAAAGAAGAGTATTTTCTTAAAAAAAAAATGACAAAAATTGAAAAGAGAGAAATGAATAAAACTCACCTTACACTTCGTATGGACAAATAGAAGAATTCAGAAAGCTATTCTCTCCAGGACTCCAATTCACGATTACTTAATTTCTTTAGCTTTGTGCTACAAAGCACGACAACTTTTCTTCTAAAGTTTGGTTATTATAATGATTAAGTAAGAACCTAATTTTGACTAGAAATGCTAGGTAACAGAAAAAGGGAACTAACAGGCGTTAGTTTTTTTTTTTCTTTTTTTTTTTTTGGCTAAGCGTTAGCCTGACGTCTATTAAACAAGGTGTTAAGTTGGATTTGTTGATTTGTCAAACTTTTACTGGTTGAGACAGACGTCTATTAAACAAGGTGTTAAGTTGGATTTGTTGATTTGTCAAACTTTTATTGGTTGAGACAGCTAATATCACAGCAAATTGTGACCGCCAATCCCCCTCCAGATGGTGATAGCTTCAGTAGAGGTAGGTAAGGTTAGGACCAGGCCAACGTGAGTCCATCATGTGTAAGAATTTGAGGTCAAGTTTTGCCCGAGATCAAATTGAACACATGAATAGTCTCGCCGTATAACATAACAACATTCATAAACTACAAGCACATATGGCCAAAATTTGTGCATCGAGGAGTTTTTAAGCGTTCTACGCTTCTGAACATATACATATATACGCATACATACATCAGAAATATTATATATATAATTGTATCACAAGAATTACTAACTATAATTAATTAATACGCATACATAGCAATCGTTGTTCGTTACAATCGGTGTAGCAAGCATATTCTAATAAATGCTCATTCTAGACTAACATGCAAGTGAACTGAGATCATCATATTCTGCCGTTCGAGTCAGTCATAACGACTATCTTAGACCGTGATCCAACATTGGACAGCAGGAGAGGCCACTCGGACAGCAGTTTGGTGGTGTTTATTTCACATGAGATTGTTGCTCACCAGAAACAAGTTTAAGTTACAGGGTCAAATGATTTTTTTATACAAGCGACTGCATATTCTTTTCCTTAAAACAAACAATAACAACAACAAAGACGACGACGAAAGAAGAGAAGTATTCTGGTTATGACGTATGCCAATGCAAAACAATATATACGTGTGCAAGTAGGTTTTTTTTTTTTTTTTAAAAAAAACTTATCTATAGTATAATTTTGTTCAGTTAAAATTTATATTCAAAATATCTTTTCATGAAAAATAGCAAAGAGAGAAAACTATTAAGTAATGTGTATTTAATTTTTTTTTTGTAAATATTCAAATTATGATATATATATTAAATAATAATCCAATTATTAAGAAAAAAAATCAATAAATAAGTAAAAAAAATACTTATTAAATTATGGTCATATATATATATATATATTTGTATGTACGGTAAACGATTACTATTTTATGAATATAGAATTAGAAAGTCTAATCCCATGGAATAAGTGTTCGGCGGTATTGAATGGGACTAGGTAGACAACATGGTCTCATTTTTTTATTTATTTATTTTTTTTTGCCCTTTCCTACCTGAGCTATGGAGAATTCTTTTTTTTTTTTTTTTTTTTTTTTTTTAAGTTGAACAAGTCTCTTTCTCTCACACACAGACACACATTTTAGTGATGCTAGTTAATTCATCATAATATCTAGAATTAATACCTCGGGGCTTGGGGCCTCATCATGAGGAAGAATTTTGAGGAGCTACATTAATTTCAAGGATTTTAATCCAACTCATAATCATTATATAAAGTCCGTGGAAGAACTTTGAGGAGCAATATTTCCAAGATTTTAGCCCAACCCATGATCATGATATAAAAGATCCTTGGAGCTTAAATTTTCAAGAAAGCAAACAATAATTATATAGTTTGACTTGTAATTGGAAAATCAAACTCCTCATAGTATTTACACTTACTAAACGACAACAAATGGAACTTAGTTAAAATAACCGGTAGTCATATATTTCTGTTGGCCACAGGTATCATAAAAGCTTCTTGATCTTTGTCTCACTCTCTCCATTGATTGATGTACATTATAAAATTTATTTGCTTCAGAAATTTTGAGCCTACTGGGTTTTTAGCAAGGAAATGTCATGTCTAATCTCTCTGGGATGATAAGTCAAACTAGCAAAAAACTCTTCCTAAGTCCCAAACTGGATAGAGTACTTGTAAAATCCCATTTTTTTAAGGGTACAATGATCATTTGTTCATATTTTTTTCCAAAAAAATAAATAGAAGCAGAATATATATCCCACTCATTCTCTCTCTCTTCCTCGCCTGATTCCCCCTCCCTTATGCTCTTTTTGTTCCTCGCTCACCGCCAAAGACCGGGACCAGTTGCAGCTGCTACTCTAGATGTCGTCCAGCCTGCCAACCAGCTAGTGTTGTCTCGCCGTGCCACCAGAGACACCTACTACTGGTCCCACGAAGTTGCCAAACTCCCCCGTCAGAAAAACGCCATTTTCAAGCTTTGGACATTTTAAATTTCTAGCAACGATTCTGACCGTTTCAACGCATATTCTTGGGCTCGTTGGGTTCATATCACTGAGAGGAACCTCAAAGTATATATTTCATGATCCTATTTTACCCGGTTTGAAAGTTGCTATTTTTAGGTATTTTGAGTTTCGAATTTTAGTTTTCAATCCGACCGTTAGATTTCGTTTTTATTATCATTTTTGGAATGTACTCGGAAAATAGAAAAATTTGATATATATATATATATATATATTTATATATATAAAAGCTATATTTAGTGACCGGCACAAAAAACAATATCTAACAGCTTAGATTTTGTCTAGTTTTATGTAACACCGATCCGACGTCGGTCCAGATATAAATTGATCGAGTTATATGTCTAACTTGGCTATTTTGGACATTAAGAATTCAACGAAGAAGTCTACTTATTGATGCGAAGCTCTGTTGAGGAATTGGTTTTTCCCAAGTAAGTGAACAAGGACATAGAATTAGTTCCTAGCCCTCTGAACAATCGTCCAACGGTACCTTGAGGATCTAATAGCGTGGTATCGCTATTCTAGTGAAGTAGAGATTCAATTATCTCTGTTTTACATCGTTTTTTATTAAAACTTAATTTCTGCAACACTCAATGGCAAATGTGATTTTGGAACTGTTTTGGGATATGTGATAGAATTGAATTAGATTATATTAGATTGTTTTAGAACTTTTTTGAGTGTAAATTATTCTTGGATATGTTAAAATAGGGTCGTAGTACTGCCAATTTTTTTGTAAAATTTAATTATCTATTTTATTAAAATCTAGAGCATCATTTGAACTTAAATTACTATATGGTTACTTTTACACATCAGTTCAGAGTACACACGTTATATGATCACTTACAGTGCAGAGTCTGTAAACCTGCACGGGATATTTCTTCTGATTATCTCCCTATTTAGAAGGTGTAGACAATACGGTTGTCTCTCCAAGTTTGGTAGGCGATACATGGGTGTCCCTTCTAATAAGGGGTTAAGTGTCAAGCAGGCTGCATGGCTCACGTAGTATCAACATCCTGGTTTCTAGTAATGAGAGGTGTTGAACTCATGGGTATAGGTGCATTTGTGTCATGTGCTTATGGACTGAGTAATTTTGAGATATTATGCTTTCTGTACATCTATACATATGTATGTGTATATAGACTATCGATTTTGGATATTTTTATGAATATATGCACATATGGTTTTGTAAAGATATTTTGGATTAAACTAACTATGTAAGGATTTTTCATCACTAAAAGATTTTTAAATGAGGTAAACGTTTTCCTACTAAGCTTTGGAGCTCATCCCTTCTAGTTTTCTCCCTTTTAGGTGGTTTATTTAGGTTAGTTATTTCACTGGCTAGGTAAGTCGTTTGGCTTACACTCGTGGTCTTATTTTTCTTTGGTTAGTATTTTTTTCCATCTCTCTTTTTCTCCATGTCTAACTGTTTAGCCAAATTTAGTGATTTACCAAGTTAATGTATAAGGATGTATTTACTACTATTTGAGGATTTGGTATATAAATGGGACACTATAATTACCGAGGAATATATTTTCAAAGTTTTAAGTATTTTGAATTTTAATTAACTTGTAAATCAATTTTGAACTTTTCGACTCAAGATTTGCAAGCTTCTTTTTAATCAACATTAAAGTTTTTATCAAACAAAGTATTCGTACAAATTAACTATGTCTTATTGAATTTTAATTAGCATATCTTTCTTAATAAATTAAACTAAAGATGAGCTCTCTTTTATATAGAATTTCTAATAAATCAATGACTAAAATGAAAAACTCCAAATACTTGATTTTTTCTGAATTTTGAATAATTTTTTATTTATATTAATTTATACTCAAAATTACCAAAATTTACGGTATTGGTTTCGGTCATGATAGTACTTAATTTCAGATAATTTTTGCTCCAATCAAGATACAAGTTTCAATAGTTCTAATTTTGCTTAAACTGCCGGCTAAATATAGGTCAAGTACACCGGGTTATTACGTGGACTTAAAGACTAGCCAGGTTCCTTGTTATGAACTCATAATTTTAGTACTAAGTTCGATCGTTACTAATAAGGGAATTAAATATCATAACATTCCTAAGGTAATTATAAAATAAGATACTAATGCTCGGATTGATCCTAGCTAGGGCCAAGGCCGCAAGAGCGACAAAATGAAAAAAGAAAGAACATGTGTTAATTCTCTTCTTAGTTACGAGGAAATAAAATTGTCAAAATAATTCTTGTATAACTATTTATTAATATTTTGCTCAGCTTTCAATTATTCTTAATCTTGTTCCAAAACCTTATCTTTTCTGTAATTTATCTATTATGTACAGACCTGTCAACTTTAAAGAAAAGACCCTCTTGGGAATTTCCATGTGGTTGCTCATTTGCATGTTTATAATTTGAGATCTAAACCACCACAGTACTTATTGAAGTGATTGTTTTCTTTTGAAAGTACGGCATTTTAGTTTACCACGATTCTACTGGCTTTGATGAGAAGCCTATAAAATCTTTTAGTCTTTCCCCTAAAATATGCACTCTATATATGATTAATAAAATGCTACATCAAGACCATTTGAAAAAAAAAAAAAGTTTTCCATCCCAAATGGGATATTTATTCCCTCAAAAAAAAATTTGGGATATTTATTTTTAAAAAAAGGACTTATATGTCAATTACTTAATATTGATAATTGTGAAAATTTAAAAATAGTAGGTGCTATCAAATTAGTTAATTACTATGAAAAATACTTCTATTCAATGAAAATTTGACTCTTTAGGTACGTAGTAATTTTATCTTAGTTGGGATGGACAACACTGCTCCTGCATCATAGCATGGTATATGCCAATGCCAAAGAGGTTAACACTGTAACGCCAGAAAGGTTAGCATGCTAAAACAATGTCATACGATATATAGGTGTTTCCCTAGTTTCCTGGAGTAATGTAATCTTTCCGCTAATTAAAAATGTACACCCGAGGGATTTTATTTAAATTTTGTATATTAAAAATTGAAAATTTAATTAGAGGGAGTACTAGAATTCATTTTTCTAGGGGAAAACAAAGTGTTAAATCAATCAAATCACCAAGTACACAAGACGATGTAGCAGCTGGGCAAAGAATTAACCAATACATATATATCATCATGCAAACGACTAGCAACTAAAGAGGCTAACTTGAATTTAAAATTGGTTGAATTGAAACAATAATATAATTTTGGGAGTTTAATCTTTATACTTAATTCGCTTGAAATACCAAGTGATTTATTTTAAGGATGAGAGATACTTGGAACAATAATTTTTAATTTATTTATGGCTATCACGATCCAAAATCCAAATTAATGACAGAAAGAGAATTTTACAAGTAAAAATTCAATAATTATTTAAAAGAATTTATAAAAATATAATTTTAAGTATAAATTCTCAAGTTTTATGATCTCTATTAGACATAGATTGTTAATAAAATTTTATAAAATAAATTCAAGCATCATCATCATCCTCATAATCCAGGCATAATAATCATGTAGACTAAATTCGTGATACGGGCCCTTAAGTATTATTACAAACCTAGATAAATAAAACTAGAGTCTTCTAAGTAATTACTAATTATCAAAATTAGTAACGCCCTCTTCTCTACTCACTCTAATCCTGAATTTCCAATGTCACACTCAACACTACCTGAAAGGGAAAAAATAAGAAATGAGCATTCACATGTTTAGAAGAAATTCAATTACCTTTTTGAATGAATGCAATTTTCCAAACTTGCATCGTTAGTATATCTCAAAATGGTTTATAAAATCAGAATCATAATGCATTCTAAAAATCATAATTGATCCTCACATTTAAATAAAACCAAAACTACATAATTATATATATCATACATCAACTAATGTATATGAGTAAGCTCTCATCCTCTCATCATAGTCTTATAATACCCCTTCGTTAGAGGTACCTAGCATCTTGATATTATTCGTAAATGTATCAATAAATCTTGCGCAGGTGCCTAGGTCTTTCACCTATCACTGCAGTAACTTACCAGCGATCTATGCTACTATGATGCAATAATAGTGTTCAAGTGTGTGATCCTATGGTATATATAATATGTAACAGTTCATAATAACTATGCATCCAATAATTAATCAAATTATGCTTTAAAATTTCACCCAGTATTATTATAAGATTTATTGTAACATAAGCAGCAGTCCAATATATTACCCCGTAATCTTAATTTTAAAATATGTATCAAAATCACACAGTCTAATTCCAATAAAATCCAATATTTTCAACAATTTATCAAAATCATTACATTATTTATGATTTTTTATAAATCAGTTATAATGCAAATTGAAATTAAAACTAGTATAAAACTAGGTAATTGAACCTCTATCTTGAGATGATAAATATACCATACTATTAATACTTGTCAAACTCTTGTTAATTGTTTTGATGCACAAAAGGCATTTTCATATATCTTGTTCACTTACTTTGAAGGTTGACTTTTCAATGGAGTCTAAAATGGCAAAACAGACATCACGATTGCGTTTTTAGTATCCAAAATAGCTAGATTAGATATGTGATTCGACAAATTTGGGTTCGGGCTGATACTTGGCCTTCACAAGATCGTACCTCAAAATTTGTGCTATTTCGAGGCGTATCAATGTTGTATATCAAAACTCATTTCCAACCTTACTAAATCTAAATTTGAAGTCGAATATTTGTTTCGAGGTCCCGAGCCTTAATCATGCCTTAATTTCTGAAAGTTACAAAATTATCATTTTTTGAAAATATAATATATCAACTTTACTTATTATTTATAAAAATACCATATTTACAGAAATATTTCGTAAAATATCATTTTTTTAAATTCGGCCTGAGGCTTGTCTCAATAGTAAGACTTTTAGTTCATATTGGTCATTTTTATCCCAAATTAGAAAATATTAACTTTTTCATTTCAAAAATTCTCCCATCTCTGGAGATTTCGATTCAGCACAAAGCTAACATATTTATTCATGATTCAATATCTTCTATCCCCTCGTATATCTTTCATATCTTTCATAGCCATATAAATACATTCACAAAAATACCATTTTTAAACTTTAAAAATGGTTAAATTGGAAAATTACTCACCAGCAACGTGTTGCCAGCAGCCACCGATCAGGGTTGGTTTGGAGCTCGAGACAATTTGCCACATGTAGGTGGTGAGCGAATACAACGTTAGAAGACGAACTTTGGCCAGCAAAATGCTCGCGGTTGACATTGTCATCGTCAACTTCTAACATCATCATTGTGGCACAGTGGCTGCCAGGACTGGGAGGCAGATGTTCATCGGTGAGGGACAAACGTTGTGAGTTGGCGCGTCAGCGACAACAAGCTCCGATGTGGCAGTGGACATTGACAGAGCTTCTCTAGCTCTCTTTGGCTCTTTGGGATTTTTCGGGGACTTGAATGAAGAAGAAGAAGAGAATGGGGGATTTAAAGGCAAATGTTAAATTAGTGAGACACGTGGAAGCGTCTGGTATGACGGGTACTGTTTCAAAATTTGTACTTTTGTCGGGTTCATTCATATTTCTTTCATTTACACCCCTCAAAAATTGCCTTTTAGTCCTTATTTTCAAACTTTTTTAGCATTCTTACCCTTATGAATCTAGTCAACAATTTCTTCTAGATTTACTCCAAATATTTTAAATTTTGAATTTTAAAAATATAAATTTACGAAATTACTCCAATTGAAAATTATATTTTAACCTCTAAAAGTTTAGGTTTTTATAATGGTTGTTTGTGGTAGAGCTACTCAATATAACTCTATATGAGGCCATTCAATATGAGCCATTAGATTTAAAATATGAGAAATAGATGGAGTTATAACCTGTTAGTACACATAGACAGTACTACACACAATAAGTCCTCTAGAGAACAACTCATCCCTAACCTCTCTCGCCATATCTCAAACCTTGAGCATAAAGGTGTATATATATATAGGGCACTAATCCAGTAGGTATTTTTTTTTTTTACCTATGCATAGGTATCAATTTGGTCAATGAAAATTTAGTATGCACATTTTTTTATTGTAAAAAGTAAGAGAGAGAAAGAGCATTAATGATGCACTTTTTTTCATGCATTTTATTATAGCTGTTGGATCACCATCTAATGGTGATCCAACGGCTAAAAAAAAATACCTACCCATAGGTAAAGAAAAAAAATACCTATTGGATTGGCAACCATATATATATATATATAACATTGTCTTTTTCAAATCTTCAAGGTATCTCTCTATCCCTCTAAATTTCTTGATCTCACTACCATTCTATATCCCTCTCTCTCCGTTAAAAACTTCATTCTTTAGTTATATTGGGATTTTGTTTCATAATCTAGTAACATAAAATGGCCATTATATGCTTTTATAGACCTTAATGCCTTTTTTTCTTCTTAGAAACTAGGAAGAATGATAGGTAGAAAGTTGTTTCTATTGAATGATGAAATTAGAGCTGATAAGTTTATTTGTTATTGGTTGATGCCCCTGTTGTATACTCTCCTTGCCATTTTGATCACTTTGTTGAGAAATTTAATTGTGTTTGTTTCTTTGATTCATAGAGAAATTTAATCGCAAAAAGGTCCCCCTTCCCATTTTTGTTTTTGTTTGTTTTTTGATCAATGTTATTATGAAAAATCGAGGAGTTAGTGATAAAGGAAAGAATTAAGGAGTTTGGAAGGATATTTTTGTTAGTTTTTTTTTTGTTTAGGCTTATGATAGTTTCCATCAAGGTAGAAACTTTAGTTTATTATTTTGTCAAATTGGGCCTTTTTCATTATTTAAGACCCTTAATGTGTGTACAAAGAGAGAGATACCTTTAAGTTTTGAGATATGGCAAGAGAGATCAGGGATTGGCCATTCTGTAGAGGACTTATTGTGTATGAGATCGTCTATGTCATGACCAAAAATCTAAGATCACGACTTTTACTAATTTTGAGTGTAAATTAAAATAAATAAAGAATTTGTAAAATTCAGAGAAAACCAAGTATTTGAGTTTTTGCATTTTGGCCCTTAAATCATTAGAAAAAGAAGGAGTCCATCTTTAGTTTGATTTATAGAAAAAGATACACCAATTAAAATTTAAGAAAACATAATCAAATTTAAAAAAAGTACAGTGTTGATTTAATAGATTTTTCAAATCTTGAATCCGAATATCGAATATTTAACTTACAAAGTTTGTCAAAATTCCAAGTACTTAAAACTTTAAACATATACTCTTTCGGAACCATAATGTCCCATTTATACACCAAATCCTCAAATAGTAGAAAGTACGTCCTCATACATTGACTTAGCATAAACAACAAACTTGGCTAAATAATTAGAAATGAAAAAGAATAGGATAAGTTATAAGAACCAACTGAAGAAGGACATGGATAAGACCGCAATGTAAGCTAGGTGATTTGCCTGGCCATCGAGATAATTGACTCGAATAGACAACTACGTAAAAGGAAGAAAAAAATAAGAAGGGTGAGCTCAAAAGCTCAGTAGGAAAATCGCTATCTCATTTAAAAAAATTTTAGTAATGGAATGCCCCTACATGGTTAGTTTAACCCAAAAACACCTTTTCGCAAAACCATATGTATATACTCGTGCATATTCATTTCTAAAGCTGAAAGCACGTATATGTATACGCATATAACTATATATATATATATATAGGTGTAAAAACCTGATATCCAAAATCAATAGTCCGTATGTGCATATATATATATATATATAGATATACAGAAAAGATAATATCTGAAAACCAACCAGTCCACAAACGCATGACACAAATCCACCTATACAGATGAGTTCATCACCTCTCATCAATAGAAACCAGGGTGTTGGTACTACATGTGCCATACAGCCTACCTGACACTTAGCACATAACTAGAGGGGATATTCATGTGTTGCCTACCAAACCTAGAGGGAAAACTGCATTGTCCACACTTACCAAATGGGGAAGTAATCAGAAGCAAAACTCCACGTGGGTTCATGGACTCTGCACCGTTGATAGGGCTGTAGTGATCCTATGATACGTGTATTCTGAATTGATGTGTAAAAATATCTATGCAGTAATTTAAGTTCAAGTAATGCTCTGGTTTTTAATAAAACGGTTAATTAAATTTTATAGAAAAATAGGCAGCATAACGGTCCTATTTTAACATATCCAAAAATAACCTAAACTCAGAAATCCCTAAGAATAATCTAATATACATAATACAATTCAATTCCATCATATATATCTAAAATAGTTCTAAAATCACATTTGTCATCATGGGTTATAGAAAATAAGTTTTATTCAAAAACATTGTTAAGCAGAGGTAACTGAATCTCTACTTCACTATAATAGCGATACCATACTCTTGGATTCTCAAGGTGCCATTGGACGATCATTTGGAGGGACGGAAATCAATTCCATGCCCTCAATCATTAGCTTGGGAAAAACCACCATCTTAACGGAACTCCAGAATAATGAGTGGACTTCTCCATTGAATTCTTAATATCTAAAATAGCTAAGTTAGACATATAACTCAACTAACTCAGGTCCAAGCTGACACTAAAATGGTGTCACACAAAACTAGACAAAATTTAAGTCATTAGATATCATTTTTCAAGTCGATCACTAAATATAGTCAATATATATATATATATATATATATCAAATTTCTCCATTTTCCAAGTAAATTCCAAAAAAAAAAACATAAAAACACAATCTAACGGTTGAATCTAAAAAATTAAAATTCGAGCTAAAAAATACACAAAAATGGCAACTTTCAAATCGGCAAAATGAGATCGTAAAATATATACCATGAGAGAGCTCACGATGAGAAGGTTCGAATGTAATCAATTTTACGAATTTTCGTCACCTGAATCATCGTCGACGAGCGACGTAAGCTGCAGCGAGTTTTGCTTTTCACCAGCAATGCGGCGGTCCGGTAGCCTCGGAGCTCCGACAGTGAGCTCGGTTAGGTGGCGCACGTCGCCTGGGCTCGGTGGCAGGCGTCGTGGTGGCTAGAGGGGTGACATGCCGAGCTCAGTTGCTTCAGCGGCTGGGTTTCGTCAGGTGGAGTGAGAGAGAGCCGAGGGAGATGAGAGAGAGGGTAACGTGTATATATATATATATATATAATCTGATTTTTTTAATACGGTCAAATGATGATTTTACTCTTAAAAAATATGGGATATTATAGTCTATGTATGCCAACTGCTTGCAACTCCATCCACACCTCATATTAAATCCAACGGCTTATGTTGTATGGCCTCGCATAGGGCTAGCAGGCCTACTATAAACCGGCATGCCCTTTTTCGTTTATAGGAGAAATTGTATTTTTGAAAGAGAAGTTATTTCAAAGGATTTACTTGAAAAGATTTCTACCAAAGGGTAGATTTATATGTTACTAATTGATTCACTTTGTAAATTGTTGGAAGGATTTTATGTGAAAGAGCCACACGTTTTTAAAATTCTAAAATGAACCCCATAGACCAAAAAGAAAAAAAAAAAAGTCTTTTATTTTAAAGGAAAACTGAAAAAAGCCAAAAAAATACTCTCACTTGACCCACAAGTTATGTGCTATAATACTATTGATGAAATACATGTTCGTTCTTAAAAATTAAGTTCAACTCTTATGAGAATTCCAAGCTAATATATATATATATATATATAGGTTTTGAATTTAATAGATATTTTTTTATTTATGTATTAATATTTTTTCAGTTATTGAATTATTATCTAATATCTAAATATGATCCAACAATTATAAAAATATATATGAAAAAATATGCATTATTAATATTATTTCTTTTTTATTTTAAATTATTAAAAAAATGTGTATGACATGTGTATATATAAGTATAAATTGGCATCGTTTTCATTTTATTTTTCGTTATATATAGAAAAGATGACCATATTTTACAAACAATAAAAATCTATATGGAATGAGCGTGAATACATACATATTCCAAATTTAAAATAGTGTATCATAAATTATAAGTCTCAGAATAAGAAGTTCAACTAAATATCGAAGAAATAAATGTACTGGTAAAAAACCAGAAGACTAAACTCGAAGGGGATATTAGCTAGCAATATTCCGATAACCAAGCTTGAAGTTGTCGCTCCACCTTAACTTAGAAATATACTCTCAATATGAGTAGTAGTAAAGTCATGTAGACGATCATGTCGAAGCCTTCCTCGAGATAAGCTTTCGAGTCTTTTACTTATGGGATCATACGAAAACGAATCGAAACCTTCAGTTATAAGGCCAGAATCAAGAACCACACTACCGCAATTAAGTACCACTTTACCATTATTCCAAAAGCCAAATATCCTCGCTACTTTTCCAGGAAACGAAGGATGGTTGGATAAGTCGACCGACAAATTTTTGATCCAAGAACTTGAGACACCATATTCTTTCATTGCCCATATCTCAATTAATCCAGGCAGTTCCAAAGTGACTCAGGAAAGGCAGCCAGATATGTTGCATAATTTTCCATGAAAAGGTGGATTCGTAATTGGAGGTATAATCAGCTTAAATACCTCAGTACTTAGATCCAAGGCAACTATCCCAAAAGACCATTTGTCTACTTGACCTCCGAAATCGAGCATCCAATGAATACACCCATTAACTAACAAGAACGTAGTGATGAGTAAATCTAACTCGAGTGAAAAAGGAGTCTGTATCCAGTTCGGAAAATATGTTTGGCATTTCCTTAGTTTTCCAGGAATTGCTTCTCAGACTGTAAACTCCAACCTGGTCACCTCCATTGAAAATCTTTTTCCTTTGTGCAGAGATCTTTGCCACTATGAAATCATTGGTCAATGGATCGTAGTGGAAGCCATGCATACGATTGGTTTTTTTTCCAGCGAGGAGGAGTAGGAGGAGAAGGAGGGAGTTCCACAAGCTTTTTGATTGTAGGGTTCCATAAATAGATAATATGATTGTCGTTGTTGGACAAAACAATTATACCATTCTGACTATCCACCAATAACTGAGGCAGCGGATGACCAGGATAGCACAACTTCCTCTCAATAGGAAATTTGAGAATAGGCGAAATCTGATCAAAACTTTTCAGAGCTATTATAGGAGAAACTGAGCCCGAACTGTAGAAGAAGACAAGTTTTATGACGTTTGAGGTGGAGATTCACGAAATATGGCTAGCTAGGAGCCAAGACTTACATACCACCTTCATCCGAATAAGAGATTTCACATATAATCTCAATAGTATATCAGCAAGAATATCACAAGGGATCTCTGTCTCTTTTTTTAATTGCTCCACCATTGTGTTCTGTTACCATTAATTAATAGCCTAGTATAGAGGATCTGGCAATAACTCTAGAAAACTAATACTCGATTATGCTAATCTCCTAGAGCAATCAACCTCTTTCTTTTCGCAACCCCCGCGCCTCATCAGTTCACACAATAAATAATAATAAATAAATAAATAAAAACAAGGAACAAAATATATTTTTAAAAGATTAAAAAAGAAAAAAAGAAACCCTGACCGTAGAAAATTGCGGTGCTTGTGAGCAAGAGCGAAGAAGGAGATGGGTGAAACCGCCAGGATTGAGCATAAGGTATGAGATGAAACCTCACAGTCACAGAGCAAGTCTAGGGGGAATTTTAAGCGAAAAGGGTTTTGTCATTTTACTTTTTTTTAATCTCAGTAAAAAAAACAACTTATTTATTTTTTAAAGACACTTAATAGGAAAAAAAAATAATTACACTTTTATATTTTTCATTTAAATTATTTGTTCAATTTATATATTACGTTTTGATTATTATTAACCTTCGTATTCACATTCACATTTATACCGAACATACATTTTCTCCGTTAACTTTATCAAAATACTATTTAAAACTTTAAGAATAATATATATTTTATTATTAAAAATAGTAGCAAATTTGTACTATGAAATTTTGGTAACACCAACTTTTATGTTAAAAAAATCAGTAAACTCCTAACAAAAATATTACTATTCACTAAAAAATTTAAACGTAAAATATACATGAGTACTATTGAACTGTTTCGATGTCGAGACTTTAATGTAAATGCTTAGAATGTTCGAATAAAACAAACGTTTATAGATATACAATTTTCTTCCAAGTGACTGAATTATCTATATGCTTTTTTTTTTTTTTTAAATGGCTCTGAAAGCTTTTGTGAGATTTCGGCTCTCGAATTTCGCATTCGTTCTTGATTATCTTCTCCCTCTGGCTTTGGTGGCATAATTGAATATAGTCAAAATGCATTCGCTTCCTCAAACTACATTGATCATAGTGTATACTTATGAAACCCTGCAATCGAAAAGCTTAACAAACTCCGTCCTCCTTCCTCTCACTCTGGTCCTAGCGAGTGGACACATACTCAATCATGTACGTGGCTCTCGTTGTCACAACCTAAAATCCTAGTTCGCTATATTTTAGTAATTTTAGATGTAAATTAATATAAATAAAGAATTTTATAAGAAAATCCAGTATTTTGATATTTTATTTTAGTCCTTCACTCATTAGAAATTCTATAAAAAGAGAACGCATCTTTAGTTTCATTTATTAAGAGGGATATGCTAATTAAAATTTGATGAAACATAACTAATTTATACGAAAACTTAGTTTGATAAAAACTTTAACGTTGATTAAAATGAAGTTTGTAAATCTTGAGTCGAAAAGTCTAAAAATTGGTTTACAAAATTAATCAAAATTCCAAGTACTTAAAACTTTAAAAATAAGCTCCTTGAGAACTATAGGGTCCCAAATATATACCAAATCCTCAAATGGTAGTAAATACATCCCCATACATTCACTTAGTAGACTCAATGAACTTGGCTAAATAGTTAGACATAGAAAAAGAGTGAGACAAAGAAAAGTACCAACCCAAAGAGGAATAAGACCACGAGTCTTAGCCAAGCGACTTGCCTAACTATCGAGACAACTGACTCAAATGAGTGATCACCAGAAAAGGGGGAAAAAGAGAAGGAGGTGAGCTTGAAAGCAGTTACCTCACGTCAAAACTCTTTTAGTGATGGAAAGCCCCTGCATGGTCAGTTTAGTCCAAAAATACCCTTTTTGCAAAACCATGTTTATATACTTATACATATTCATTTCCAAAGCAGATAGCCTGCATACATATATATATATAGCTGAATATATATTTATATATATAAAAATATGTTATCCAAAGTCACATACACATATATATACATATATAGATCTATATATAGAAAATATGATATCGAAAAATCAATCAGTCCACAAACACATGATACAAATCTACTCATACCCATAAGTTCACCATCTCTCATCAATGGAAACCAGGGTGCTGGCACAATGTGTGCCATACAATCTGCCTGACACCTAGCCTATAATCGAATGGGACACTCGTGTGTCGCCTACCAAACCTAGAGGGGCAACCGCATTACCTACGCTTGCCAAATAGAGAGGTAATCAGAAGAAATACCCCGCACGGGTTCACGGACTCTCACCATCTGTGGGGCCGTAGCGCCACACTGTAAAAACCCCATGAAGCTAATCTAGGACTCATGTGTGATCCTATGATATGTGTATTCTGAACTGATATAATGATGCTCTGGTTTTATATATATATATATAATGGTTAATTAAATTTTGTAGAAAAATGGGTAGCTTAACGACCCTATTTTAACATACCCAAAAATAACCTGCACTCAGAAAAGTCTCAGAGCAATCCAATATATAAATCATATCATTCAATTCCATCATACATATTTAAAAGTTCTAAAATCACATTTGTTCTTATATGTTGCAGAAAATAAGTTTTATTCAAAACGACATAAAAGAGAGGTAACCGAATCCCTACCTCACGAGAATAGTGATACCACACTATTGGATGCTCAAGGTGCCATTGAACGATCACTCGGAGGGTTGAGAACTAATCCCACGCCCTCGATCATCCTCTTGTGAAAAACTAACTTCTCGTCGGAGCTTCAATTCCACAAATGGACCTCTTCACTGAATTCCTAGCATCCAAAATAGCTAGGTTAGACATATAACTTCTCTAATTTGGGTTCGGGTCCTCACTAGACCGGTGGCACACAAAACGAGATAAAATCTCCACCGTCTGATCTAGATATTCGTGTCGATCACCAAACAACACAATATATATATATATATATATATTTAACTTCTCTATTTTCTGAGTACATTCCAAAAATGACAACAAAAATGAAATCTAACAGTGGGATCGAAAACTGAAATTCGAAACTCAAAATACTCTAAAATAACAACTTTTAATCCGGGCAAAATGGGATCGTGAAATATATACCTTGAGGTTTCTTTTGACGACACGAACCCAACGAGCCCAAGAACGCGGCTTGAAATGGCCGGAATCATCGTTGGTGACGAAAACTTGCAAACGGCCAAAAATGGCGTTTTCCGACAACGTAGCTCTTGGCGGTGACCGGGGGAGGGCGGCGCAGCTTCCTGGCGACACAGGAGGAGCTCGCCGGTGACAGGCCTGGCCGAATGATGGGCGAGGTGGCGGTGGCACTTCTTGGTCCTCTTTTGGCTGAGAGAACGAGAGGGAGGTGAGAGAGAGTGAGTTATCGGAAGGGGGAGGACGAAGGGGAGAGAGAGTGTAATGTATATATATATATATATATTTAATTAGTTTTTTTTTAAATCTGGTCAAAAGACCATATTACCCTTAAGAAAACTAGGATTTTTATATTCTCCCCTCCTTATAAGAATTTCGTCCCAAAATTCAAGTACAAACCGAGGGTATGAATAAGATCGTAAGAAATAGTCACTAGAAGCTTAATGAATACTCGATTATAGAATTTACGAGTAGTAAGCCGAACACGAGTTAATAAAAGTGTATGAAACAGGACACTCCTCACTTGGCATTAGAATCCCGCCAACATACCAAACCTCACAATGGTATGGTATAAGGTCATACACGAAGAGGTACTGAATTATAAGATAGCTCAACAATAGGTACAATAATCTCAACACCTCTGGTTAGAAACGACAACCTCAAGCATGTGAGCAGTCAAACGATAATGGTAATAACTATGGCTAGAAACCAAGAACACAGGACTCTGAACACTAATTGTGAGGAACAAACTAGAACCGTAGATCAATTTCGGATACAAGAACACCGTCCCCCTGATCATATCAGATCAATAATTTCCTGGGATATACCTATTTGTTTGCAACTAGTTCCCAGTCCTAGACAATCTCCGAGTCAACGACTCTAACAAGAGTCTCATTTCAAGTACAGAACATGATCGAATAGAGTTTAAGGTGAAGAACAATAATCGTTGTATTACACCACACAAGATAAACGAGTCTAGAGATTAGAGGTGACAAAGAGAGTTCAATGGTTCACAATCATCTTCTGCTCTCCGATTAGAGCGAGGAATAACTTAAAACACAAACCACTTCTAGTCAAATACAAGACTAGAATACCCAAACAGGAAATCACTAATACGAAACATTAGTGCAAACTTCAATCTCAAATGCAAGCATCCAAATATGAGAAATTTTAAAAGCATTTCAAACCTTTTATCCAGTGTAAAGCCTCCTTAAAGAAAATCAAAACGAATGCTGACCCAAAGACTCTACAAGTCCTTGGTATAAAGAAAACTCCATGGACACAATTCATTGTTCTAAAAATATACATATATAACAATTGAAATCGATACTTAATGCTCCAGAAATAAGGTTCTAACAGGATAGGCTGACTAGTAGCATCCTCGAGTGACGCATGTCTCCTATGCAACCTCATTTTAATTTTTAATGAAAACATTTTTGAAAATATTTTTTTTTGAAAATATTGGATATAAAAGTGTTGGGGCCTAGGAATACTATATTAGTTCACAATATCGTTTCTCCCTGGCCAAAGGTAAATCACACCTGAACTTTGAGTACCCTTTACAATATAAACGTAGAGTCCAATGACTCTTAAGATAAAAATCCATAAATAATCTCAGTCCAATTACCATTAGCCATATAACAATAATTATGTAATATCTAATTTAAATCCAATAAGAAAATTAGATCCATTTCAACATCAACATTTAGCAAAAGCCTCATTCCATGCATATATGATGAAAATCTCTAATAGTTTCAAGCATCAATCTACAAAGTTGAGTTATACATAGTAACCATTTAGTAAAACAAACATGGAATGCACGAAAAAGACATTAGCATATTTTCCACAATCAATAGATGGACATTTATTACATAAACTTCACTTATTCGATAAAATAATAAATTAGGCTATATTTAAATTACTATGGTCAATTTTTTCTTTCAAAACTAATAAAATATTTGGGCCTCAATCTATATTACAACCAAACACGACGGGATGTTTTTGTGGAATTCTAAAATATTTTTTAAGGAAATAAAATAGGTTCCTCAAAAAGTTTGAAAGTTCACACTTCATTCTCTTTTTTTTTTTTTAACATACGGAAGGAAAAATTGGGTAGTTTAGAAAACATTAAAGTATGAAACATTGCCAAAGTATTTTCTCAAAGTGGGTAAAACAAACACCGATTCTTACTTAACTCTTTAAAGTAAGCATTAAAAGTTCATGAAGGTTTATACTAGGCATAACAAACTAATTAACATATATATGAACTCCATACACTGGAAAGCTAGAATCAAATCTTNGCTGACCCAAAGACTCTACAAGTCCTTGGTATAAAGAAAACTCCATGGACACAATTCATTGTTCTAAAAATATACATATATAACAATTGAAATCGACACTTAACGCTCCAGAAATAAGGTTCTAACAGGATAGGCTGACTAGTAGCATCCTCGAGTGACGCATGTCTCCTATGCAACCTCATTTTAATTTTTAATGAAAACATTTTTGAAAACATTTTTTTTTGAAAATATTGGATATAAAAGTGTTGGGGCCTAGGAATACTATATTAGTTCACAATATCGTTTCTCCCTGGCCAAAGGTAAATCACACCTGAACTTTGAGTACCCTTTACAATATAAACGTAGAGTCCAATGACTCTTAAGATAAAAATCCATAAATAATCTCAGTCTAATTACCATTAGCCATATAACAATAATTATGTAATATCTAATTTAAATCCAATAAGAAAATTAGATCCGTTTCAACATCAACATTTAGCAAAAGCCTCATTCCATGCATATATGATGAAAATCTCTAATAGTTTCAAGCATCAATCTACAAAGTTGAGTTATACATAGTAACCATTTAGTAAAACAAACATGGAATGCACGAAAAAGACATTAGCATATTTTCCACAATCAATAGATGGACATTTATTACATAAACTTCACTTATTCGATAAAATAATAAATTAGGCTATATTTAAATTACTATGGTCAATTTTTTCTTTCAAAACTAATAAAATATTTGGGCCTCAATCTATATTACAACCAAACACGACGGGATGTTTTTGTGGAATTCTAAAATATTTTTTAAGGAAATAAAATAGGTTCCTCAAAAAGTTTGAAAGTTCACACTTCATTCTCTTTTTTTTTTTTTAACATACGGAAGGAAAAATTGGGTAGTTTAGAAAACATTAAAGTATGAAACATTGCCAAAGTATTTTCTCAAAGTGGGTAAAACAAACACCGATTCTTACTTAACTCTTTAAAGTAAGCATTAAAAGTTCATGAAGGTTTATACTAGGCATAACAAACTAATTAACATATATATGAACTCCATACACTGGAAAGCTAGAATCAAATCTTCAAGAAGAATATCATACACTAATGTATACCACTCAAGACTTGTTAGACATAAAGCCAATGCATATAACTCAAAACCTATCAAATGTAAAACCAAGGCATATAACTCATTGCCTTTTACCGCTTTGAAAATCTAAATGTCATTCTCCTCCCAACTCTTCTCAACACTAGGGAGACTAGTCAAAACTAATCGTATAATGCCCAAAGTCCAATTAAAACAAGTCCTGCATAATTTAATGCAACTTGTTCACACCGTGGAAAATCAAGACAACATGAATTATTATACTAAACAATCCAACAAATACCAAGGGACCATGCATTAACCAACAAGGTAAACCGCATAAAGGAAAATTTTAGAAGAGACATGCAATTTGCATCATCAAGCATACAAGATATAAGTGACAAGCTTCACAGAATTTAAATCAAAATTCTCAATTCAAATGTTTTCACCAAACAAGGATTTTTATAACCCAAGCAGTCATATCAATTTCCATTCTCCAAGCAATATATTCTACAAAAATCACAAATATAAACCTTCAAACATACTCGTGAAGCTAAT
>JXTB01000326.1:65403-90716 GCA_002914805.1 Parasponia andersonii | reverse complement strand
AATCCGGGCAAAATGGGATCGTGAAATATATACTTTGAGGTTCCTCTCGACGACACAAACCCAACGAGCCTAAGAACGCGGCTTGAAACGGCCGGAATCGTTGCCGGTGATGAAAACTTCCAAACAGTCAAAAATGGCGTTTTTCGGCAACGTGGCTCTCGGTGGTGACCGGAGGTGGGTGGCGCGGCTTCTTGGTGACACAGGAGGAGCGCGCCGGCGACAGGCCTGGCCGAACGATGGGTGAGGTGATGGCAGCGCTCCTTGGTCCTTTTTTGGCTGAGAGAATGAGAGGGAGGTGAGAGAGAGTAAGTTATCCGGAGGGGGGACGAAAGGCAAAGATAGTGTAATGTATATATATTTACTTAGTTTTTTTTTTTTAAACCTGGTCAAAAGACCGTATTATTCTTAAGAAAACTAGGATTTTACACTCACTCTAGCCCTACCGAGTGGACACGTCCGCAATTATGTAGATGGCTTTGCGTACTATGCGTTGACCAATGATCTCAAGTGGTAAATGATGCAACAAGAAGCGTGAATTTATGGAAAAGATCACTAGTCACACTCAAACCACATCATTTCTATACTCGTTAATCGATTCCTGCAAGTATATCAAATAGGCAACATTTAGAATCATCTTGATTTGCTCACGAACAGTACCAGAAAAAATAGGCATCAAACTAAAGTTTCGTTGATTCTTGAAAAGAATGCAAAAAATTTGGAACAAATTAAGAGAAAATTAACTATGAAATTTCATTCATAAACTCAAACTCATGGAGGCCACGTACAGTTTACAATTTATAAGGATAAAATCCTAATAACTGAAACATAAAATTAGAAAATAATTAATCTCTAAAACAAGATAAACCTAATTCGTGGAAAATTGTGATATGCCGCACATTGAATCTCGAAAGAATGGAATTTGGCCGAAAATTACTTAGGCTCCAAAGCTATATGTTTTACTAGTTAAGAAGCTCGTTTCCAAATCCAATATTTCACATAAATCAAGAAACTGCCCAAATTTGGACTTTGAAACATCTTTGAGAGCCTGAAATCCGGCTCTTTATAATCTGCATCGGTAAAGGTATCTGAACAAGGCAATCACGGTCGTTGCTTTGATAATTTTTTCAAAAGATTTGACCATGTTTCCTAATGAAAAACAAAATAAACAAAATAGAGTCAAAGAGAAAGAAATTCAATGAACTTTTAGCTATACCAAATTACCAATATATTTGTAAAGACGATGTTATTCCACAGTATTGGTTTCCAAGCATTTTCAAACAAGTAAATTTAAATTGAGCAAGGTATCATAAAAGTGTATCATAAAAGTTCCTCCTATTGAATCTCTTATAAGAATTTGCCATTTTCTTTTTATAATATTCATTTTGTTTTTTTCTTTAGACTACATCTCTAGAATTTCTCTGTTTTGAAGAGGTTATTTTGTGTATCGCTACTAGCTTGAAGAGGTTGTTTTATTTTAAAGGGAGGCAAGTTGGATAACTGGATTATAGATAATTTGGGATAACTCATCTCATTTTCTTTTACACTGGATAAGAGAATGACGATAATCTACCATTCTATTATGTGCACAAGAGTATCCAGATACATTTATATTATATGATCAAAACAATATGATGAAAAGTACATAACGCTGTAAAACCAAGTACAAATATTTTTCCTGATGGAATGAGAACAAGCTACTGATCAAAGAAGGTATTATAGCCACTAGCCGTCTCATCATACAAACCTGTCAATTTTGTGGTGATAATGTAGTTTGAGCAAAACGACGTCAATAAGATTACCCCATATAGTTACTGTCACGACCGAAAATCCAAGGCCATGATTTTAGTAAATTTAAGTGAAAACAGTGATAACCAGAAATTTTCAAAATTTTTAGAAAAAGTCGAGTACTTAAAATTTAAATTTTAGTCTTCAAGAGTAAGTAAATTTTAATATTGGACCAACTCGATAAATTACAATATTATCTATTAATTTAAATTTCCAAGCCATTTTTAATTTTAAATATTGAGACATGATAAATAATAAATTTTAGAAACTTTTTATTTAAATCATTAAGTTTAATGAAAGTGTTCAATTTAAAACCATAGGCCCATAATTAAAATAATTTTCATAAAATCATTTTTATATCTAAGTACTCGATTAAATATCGAAATCATCCTCATACATCCACTCAGTAAATATATTACGTATGGCTAAATAAATTTGACTTAGAAAAAAGAGAAAACAATACAGAGTATGAACCAACCAATGAAGAGGACTGGAACTGTAAGCATACACCAAACATTCTTGCCAAGCCACACGAATATCTGTCACAGAATAATTTGACACCTGAAAGAGGAAGGAAGTAAGGGGGTGAGTACGTGAATACTCAGTAGAAAACTCAATTACCCTTTTTGGAAAAAAAACTCTTTTTAGTAATTCTCAATATAACTGCATGGTTAGTAGTTCTGGAAAATATCTTAATAAATATGGAGCATTTGAGACATATATAGAAAATCTTTACAGAAAATCATGCTCAAATAAAAATCAGATATATATATCCAGGTTAAAACAGATAGAAAACCATAATAAAACAAGCATAGTACACATCTGCATGGTTAATAATACCGGAAATCATTTCTATAAATATCAAGTATTTAAACTATTTATAGAAAATCATGTTAAAATCAAACCAGATATCCAGGTCAAAACATATATAAGTCTTAATTTAAATAAGTATAATGCACATCACATAAATCAACACATCACATGAGTCCTCATCCTCTCATCACAACTAGAGCAACTTATACTACATGTATTGAGTGCTCTCTGCCTGACATCTATCTCTGAAAAACTAGAGGGACACCCATGTGTCAAATCCTACCGAATCGGAGGGACACCGAATGCCAACGCCTACCGAATGGAGATAGTTAGAAAACAAATCCCGCGCGAGTTTACGGGCTCTCACCGAAGGCGGGTGTACTAGTCTGCCTACTATAATACCGTGATGCCTAAGACGACTCTCATGCCTGATCGTATGAAATGTGCAATATATATAAAGTCTCAAATAACTATGCAGTGTTTTGATATCCTAGACATGCTCTGATTTTTTAATTAAAATCTATTTTTTACTTTAAAATCCAAAGTACAGTTTCCATGGCTTTACCAAATTCCAAGTATAAAAACTTGTACAAAACCATATTTAAAAATATTTAGAGTAGTCTACAATGTTTCACAAATTCATAGTTCATCAAAATAACTATTCAAATAATTCAATTTAATAAAATTACAAAATTTCTTTTTTCAAGATAAATTCCAATTTAAATGAAAATAATAGAAAACAAGGAAATTGAATCCCCTACCTCGAAATAGTAATTATGCTGAGTTAACGATGCTAGAAATATCTTTAATTGATCACCGGGTTGATCTGATAGTTGTTCTCGAGTCTCGTCTCGTTCAC
Organism: Parasponia andersonii; assembly: GCA_002914805.1. Classification (NCBI taxonomy): domain Eukaryota; kingdom Viridiplantae; phylum Streptophyta; class Magnoliopsida; order Rosales; family Cannabaceae; genus Trema; species Trema andersonii. The sequence continues at coordinate 87,259 of JXTB01000326.1, read as the reverse complement.
TTGAAAAGTTGACTTTTCAAACAGAGTCTCGGATTGAGAAATAGAGGTCACAAATGAATTCAGAACACTCAAAAACGTTGGTTTAGATGTAAAGTTCGTCGAAAATGGGTTCCGCTATGAACCGGCCTGTGGCACGCAAAACGGTACAATTCACGAGCTATTTTCTCGAATTTCGTACTACTTCAGAAAATAGTGATATTTTATATCAAACTTCATGTCCCGACCTCATTGAGTCTAAATTCGAAGTCAGAACTCAGTTTCGAGATTCCGAACTCTAAATGGGCTCAAAATCCGAAAACTATAAAAATACCACATTTTAAAAATATTTAGAAAAATACCACACTTTCATCCCGACAATTAACGATCTTCCGGTTATCGTTTTAACACTTAAAAATCATGAAATTTCATGTTTCAAACTCCTCTATCACGTGGTATAATTTTCTCAGGAAAAATAACTCAATTCCGAAATAATTACGAAAATACCACAAATTTTGAATATTAAAATATTGCTACAGTAGACAAATTCTCACCGGAGCCGAGTTAGAGGCTGAGAGTGGTCGGAAAACAAAGCTGGAGCCGAGACGAATCCAACGGTGGCAGTGGCGCGGTGATCGGATGTCGGACAGCGGCACGGCGGACGAAAAACCGTTCCAGTGGCGAAATTTTCCTGGCACGATTTCTCCGATGACAGGTGGCGGTTCACGGCAGCAGCACCCGGTGCTGGTTCGTCGGCGTCTCCTGGTCACGGTGGATGGGCGCGTCTGGCACGGTGGTAGACGGTGGAGGCTCGGATGAACAGTTTCCGTGGGTGGTTTTGGGAGGATCTCCGTGGAGAAGAAGAAGAAATGGGGGGTTTTTTATGCAATTTTTCAAAATTGTAGCAGTGGGACACGTGGTACAATCTGATTCGACCGAAAAAATAAGTTTCTGAAATTTCACTTTGGCCACAATTTTAAAAGATTCTTTCATTTTAGTCCCTCCTTAATTACACTTTTGTCCCCAATTTGAAAATTCTTTTTCACTTTTACCCCAAATGTATCTCGACATAATCTTGTCTAAATTCAACACCGAATTTTTTTTTATTTAATTAATCCAAAAAAATAAAATTACCAAAATGTCTTGAAGTAAAATTACTTAACTACACTTACAAAAATTTAGGATTTTACAGTTACTTTAAGGATAATCTCATGGTACGTACATGAGAGTACTTCCAGAGTGTTTTACTTGTTGTACAACGGTATCATAATACAAAGAGAGTTATTATATATATTATTTTACTGCGTCGTTTTTTTATTTCTTTACTAGTAGTCTGAGAACTAGGCCAAGTAATTTCACAGCTTAGAGGGTGGGAAACATGACTCTTTTGCACTTTCTTCAGTATTCTTCATTGCTTCTGTCTCTTCAGCTGCCTCAGCTGCTGCAAGATACCTTTGAGTATATGTCCTTATATGATCGCGAAAGCTCGGCCTTGGCCTGCCATTCAGGCTATTGCCACTGCTGATTCTGCAATCAAGGCTACTGTTACTAGTTCCTCCGCCTATGTAAGGACTAGTAGTACTTGACAGTGGTTTGGGTATGGGGATACTTATAGCCCGCTTCATCCTCTTATGATCATTGTTTTCTCGATCAGCACCAGTCATGGTTGCTGCTGCCTCTTCAACAGCCTCAACTGCAAGATACCTATGGGTGTACGTCCATATATGGTCGCGGAATCGTAGCCTTGGCAAGCTATTCAAGCTGCTAGTACTGCTGCTGCTGGAGTTGGAGTTGTTACAACTGCTTGCTCCACCTCCGCAAGGACTAGTGTTACTTGACCCCGATTCGGGTAACCTTTCTACTCTATTTAGCCTCTTATGCCCTCTAGTTTCATCCGAGGAAACACAGCCTTCCCATATAGGTAAACAAGGGTAAGGATAGGAAGCCATGGCTGATAGACTGAGATCATTGGTATTTTCATTATTGTGGTTCCCATTTGACAAGATATAATGAATATCTCTCATTTCTTGAATCTAGTCTTATCTGATAGTATTTTCTCTCTTTTTAGAGGTATGTCAAAGAACCATGAAGGAGGATATGATTACCAATTGAGGGTCATCTTTATACTAGTAGGACATGATCGGTTTGATCTTGAATGAAGATAAAATAGGGAATACATAAAATTATGAAGCATAGAGCAATCATAGGCAAAGCTTAGTACTCTTGTCAAAGAATTTTAACTTCTCATTCTTGTCCTCGGTCCAACCGAGGTGACTACTATATTTTTCTTGTCTACATATCACATCCTAAAATTGTTTGATTTCTAACTAATCTATAATATTATGTTATTGAAGTTAATAAGATCAAATAATGCATTATTTTGTCTTTGAGCAACCTCCATTTTCTAAATGTACTTATTCCGTTGTGTCGCAAAGAATTAATAAAATTAAGAACAATTAAATTTTTTAACACTCTAGTTCGATCGATATAATCGGTGTAGCTTATTCCAAAATGTTTTTTTTTTTTTTTTTTTGGGTAATCCTATTCCAAAATGCTATATGCTAAAAAGAAACTCATTTTTTTTTATCAAGTGTACTGCGGCCTGCACTGCATCTCACATAAAGTGAAGACATAATTTGAGCTGTCGTTTTCTATAAGTAATTTCTTTGGGCCTAGAGGCCTTGTTCTCTCTCTCTTTTTTTGAGAGAAGAGCAGGGGTAGGACTAATTTGGGCCCAGATAATTTTTTTGTGTCTTTTTTAAAATAACATCTTTTGTTATGTCAAAACATTTTGACTATCCTATAATCAAGAGTTTCTTCATCATGAACAAATCATTTCAAAATCAAGAAACTCATGACTATAGGTCAAAACATTCAAAAACTCCAAAAAAATATCAATTTCAAAGAAATTTGCAAAAAAAAGTCATTTTGGCCTAAGTTAGTCCTACTGATGTCCTTTCCTCCTTGATTTTCCAGTCCAAATGTTGAGAAAAAATAACATGAATAAGACTAATCTGGGCTAAAATGACTTTTTGTGCAATTTTTTAAAAATAATATTTTTAGAAGTTTCAAGCACTTTTTGACTATAGGTCAAGAAGTTTATTGACCATAAAAAAAAACCATTATTTAGACTTTTCCATAGTCAAGAAAATTTTTGACTGGGTCAAAACTTTCTCGAGTCTCCTAAAAATTTCATTTAAAAAAAAGCTCAAAAAATTATTTTGGCCCAAATTAGTCTTATCCATATCCTTTTTCTCAAAAGTTGACAGGGAGGTCCAAATAGTCTAAATTGTCACCGTACCATTTCTTTGTCAATTGTTGGACTTCAGGTCCCAAATAAAGGTATCCAACACGAAAGTAATGCTAAAGGGAGAAAAGGAAAGAAATAAGATCCATCCCAGATGGTCATTTAATTAGGAAAATGGAAATCTCTTTTGGACGTTACCATGCCTACAATAATCTTTTCTCTTTCCAGAGGCTTTTAGAGAAAGAGGGGCTATGCAAGAACTTGAATCCACCTGTGACCAATGGAATCAGTGACATCATATTGAGGATCTGATTCTATTATAAAATCCTAGGACCATTGAGCTCGTGTAAGCTTAACTCGTGGTAGTCTTGTTACCTTTTACATGAATTTTATGTGGACAATATAAAAATACACATGAATTTTATGTGGACAATATAAAAATACACATGGATAAGCTGATATGCCATATGAGGATCTTTAGTATAGCAAAAAGAAGTGGGGAAAAAATAACTTTTACAAGAGAATATGTTACCCCGTATCGAGCTACTAAAATCGGAGTGGTCTCCCTTGCAATCTTATCCATTTGATAAATGATTTGTCATATAAATCAGGAGCAACAAGCGCATCATCAATAGTGGTCCATTTGTCTAGTTGTTGTACAAGAACACTTTAGATAACACAATGACCATCCAAATCTTCAGCAACACTATGCCCACGACTTGGTGGTCGAAGCAAGGCCAAGCACCACAGTTTATTTATTTATTTTGAATGCACGTTGTTACAATTAGTGGACCCACCTCTTTATGTTTTCGTCACATCAAAGTGGCGATAACTAGCAATATTGGATTTCTAGAGATGTTTTTTGCGTGGAACAACCCTTGAAGGAGCATGTAATTTTTGTGATTCTCTGTTGGATCGAATAACCAAAACCCCATGTGCTTGTTCAATGTCTAGACCAAATCCTAAAACTGAAAATTCTTTCAAACTCTCTAGGATTATTGCTCGCATTTCTATTGACATGATGCACAAAACCGCTAGAGTCTGTTCCATGACAACCCTTATCATGGAAATTAGAAAAATCTCTAGGGGTCAATTTCTACATTGAATTTAGTCTCCGATTTGCCCTTGAAGAACCATGTGTTATCTGTGGTTATCTATTGGAGTAACCAAACCCCATGTGATTGTTCAATGTCAAGATCCAAATCCTCAAAATGAGAACGCTGAATTTGACAAAAGCCATGTAGTTCTTTCAAACTATAGGATTACTGCTTGCATTTCTATTGACATGATGCATTATGGTACATGATGATGCCAGAGAGCTCCACGTGCTATAGAATAGTATCTTAGTTGACTACTTACTAGTCATGTAGTTAAGTACTAATGTTTATGTAAGCTAGCTCTTCTTGTAGTGCCGTCCTAATTTCGATGAGAAGGAAAACTATTATGTAATTAAATTTACATGTTTTCCATTATATCTAAAGATTAATAAACTATTATTTCACAGGATCACAACTATGAAATTTTTTTTTTTATTCCAAGTAATTCTTACTAAATATTGGTCATAGAACTGCCATTATAATATTGTTATACTAAAACTTTACCATCTTAATTTTATGTTTTTCTGGCTGATCTTAAAGAGTTTCCCATGTTTAAACTATTTTGCTTAATTTGATACAAGCAAATTTTTATTGGCAATCGGAAAACTTATTAATGGTAATATACACTATAATGAAATTCAAACTCATACAAGAAGAAAAGGCGGTGCTATAATGAAATTATCCTATATATAAGGACTACCCTGCTAAGGGTCGATTGAACAAGAGAGTTGGGAGGGGATCATGAAACTGAGAAGTACTAGCTAGCTAATCAGGCACATTTATTTATAACTTAATATTTAGATCTAAGCATGCGAAGGAGCACAAGCGATACAAGCAAGCAAGAGAATCGCCGAGGAGACGCCGTCATCTTCAAGGTTAGAGCTGCTTCTTTTGAACTTGACAACGTTTCCTTTGTTACACTGCATTTGCTTCTGCTGGTGCTGAAACGGTTGCTGCTCTTGTTGGTGTTGCCTTTTCTTCATGGCTTCTTCCACTTTAGACACCATTGTTATTTTCTTATAAGTTTCTGAAACTTTAGGAACTCTACAAGTGATTTTAAGGATTAGAGAGAAAGAGAGATAAAAAAGATGAACTGGGAAGTCCTGCATGGGAAAAGCCATACAAACTCTTGCTCATTTTATAGCCTTGAGTGGTACCAAAATACCCTTGGTTTCAGCACTTTATAACTTTTAATAATTGTTAGCAGGCTCCCCTTTTCAAGAAAGAATTTTTAAGATTTGTAAGACAAATTTATTTCTCTGTGTGCATATGGGGTTAAGGCCATTTATTTAATGTTTATGGGGATATGGGTCATTCCCTTTCTTTAGGGTGAAAATATGTTTCAGCATCTGATCTTTTAGTTTTAGCCACTCGTTTAATCACAACACTCCTACATGCATGCATCCCTATCTTTTCACTCAAAATAAAAATGTGAAACTTAGAAACCAACCAACCACCCCCTTAGTCCACATGTACACCTATAAAAGTCCCTTAACTCATGAGGAAATTAAAAGCATAACAAGATTATTACTAAAAAATTGTACCATGCAAGAAAATTTTGTTGAAATTAGTAAGTCCAAGAATCGGAGGAGGGTTAGGTAGTAGATTGGCTAATATTTAAGGTGTGAAGAATCTGATGCATAACAGTTCGGATCAGTAAGATGGGCAGTAGTACTACTACAATCTAGAATCTAGTTTATTTAACTTCTTTAATTGAATAAATACACACATTAGTCTGGCACTTCATCATTTGCAATTTTGAAACAAATAACTCTATTCAGAACCTACTTTTCTTTATTAGAGAAATTTGCTTGCGTCTTTTCATCATTATTGATATTATTTTTTACTTTTATTCGTATATACTGTACAGAAACTTAGAAGAATCATTACAGCCAATTAGAATAATCTTAGCTGGTTTCAGACACAAGTTTAGTCATTTATATAAGACTAAGTAGTTTAACAAGGACAAAGCTATATGATTTAGCCTAGCTAATAACTTGAAATCTTAAATAAAGATAGATATCAATAAATATAAAAGAAAAGTTCAAACTGTAATAATTTGCAACTATAGGCCATTGGAGAGCTTTGCCCTGGTCAATATTTGTCGTGACTCTTTGGGTGAGGGAGCTCTTCATGTGCGAAGCCATGTGACCATGTGCCCCACGTCCTCGTCCTCTTCTTGGCTGACCCTCTTCCATAGGACCATAGGGCCCAATTCCAAAGCTTTTTTAAATATATATATATATTCTTATATATATTTAGATATCTAACCTTAAAATTTTATTTTGCTAAGATATATACATGACTTCTAAAATGATTACTCATCTTTTTGCACTACAAAAATGTTTAGTATTTTTCTTTTCTCTTGAAAAAAGAGTTGGTTTTTGGGGATAGAAATAACCCTTCACAACTACCTAGGTTCATGTATATATATTTGATCCAAGTGCTTGAATTTTCCTGCTTAGCCCAAAAGAAACGGCTTGGAAAGTGGTAAGAAAAAGAAGAGCAGAGATGAATTTTCTTGTGAACGTGAAGTAGTAATGATATGAAGAAATACTCTCTTTCGTTTGTTTTTGTTTAGATGAGGTCATGTGCCATGCAATTCAACTACAGAAAGCATGAAAACTCTTTCCTTTCTTAATGATTCATGGTGGGAATTTTTCTTTCTTGTTTTGTTTTCCTTATTATGACTTCCCCTCCGGCATTTATATAAGTAAGCCACATGTACTAGTCAAATAATATTGAAGTGAATATGATAACCAACAATCATTGTTGAGCTTATGGGGAACAATTTGTAGCCTAATAATTGAACAAGTATTGTATTAGATAAGGTTTACTTTACAATATCTTTGATGAGGAGCTCCAAGCTGCATCTTATAGTCGATCAGAAAATCTTGTGAAGAACCTAAAACCTCTATTTTGTTTCCAAATTTGCATGTGAAAAACCCAACATGGCAGATCTATGTATAAATCCATGTTAGGGGCAAGGAACAAAAAGAGAGTCAGGAATTATTTAAAAAGTTTCAAGTAGATTTTATAACACAATAGGGGTAAAGAATTCACTGATTCACCATGGGCTTTCTCTGTCAATGCAAAAGAACAAGGTCTCCAAGCTTCAATATAACTTGTCTGAATAGACAAAGCAAAATAAAGGGAGAGATGCATGAACCCCAAAATTCTGAGCATGAAGGGGTCCATGATTTTAGAAAATGGGGTGTTGGCCATTCCCAAAACAAAACCATGCAATTTGGTTGGTTTTGACCACTTCCAAAACTTATAATGTAAGCAACACCATTGGACCCATTAAATGCTTATATGCCATGACTCTAAATCCATTCCACTGTTTTTAGAAACATTTGCTTTGTAAATGCATGCTTACTTATTTTTTCTTTATTATCTCTTTCTTTTATTAAAGGACACCATAGTCCAAAGTAGTGTTTGGCATCACAGACTGGATCTTTGTCATCCTACGTTCCTAGGACTGATGATCCTTCTACATAACTTGATTTTAGTCGCCCAACTGCCTGTATGATTGACCATAATTAGGTAGGTATACTGATTTGAATTAACACGTTTCTTGGTGTCATATGAATCCCGTGATCTTAAATAGTTACATCAATACACCTATTATCTTATATAAATTACTTTTAAAAAAATAATTAATAGCCCATAAATTATATATGTTATTAGGCTTTAAATTTTCAACTTACATAATAGATTACTTTGAATTGTACAATTATTACAACAATTATTTTTTTGTCAGATATTATTAAATTTTTAACAAAAATGAGTCATTTATATAGCACATAATTTAGTAATTATAGCTGAAAATAAGATTCTAGATTTTTAACTTACAAAATAGTAAATTACCAAGAATTACATAATTATTATAATAATAACCCTTTTATCACGAACTATTAAATTTTTAATAAAAATGAATCATGTTTGAAATACACAGATTAGTAAATATAGCCTCTTAGAATTAAATAATGCCCGCCATACACTTTTTCACGTGACTGTTTTCCACTAATACAAATATATATATATATATATATATTCATAGTAATAAGTTGAAAATTAGAGGAAAAAGTGTTATAACAGATATAATTTGGGGCCATTACTGCTATTAACCCTAAAAAATGCAAAAAAAAAAAAAAAAAAGAAAAAAGAAAAACATCATTTTAAGATGAGAAAATTTCATAAAATGATCTTGTAATTCAAATTTTTTTTAACGAAATCCTCTAAATTTTAAGAGATCTGGGAAAACCCCTTGAATTTGATTTTTTATTACAAAAATTTTATAACTAATTTGGCTATTTTTGAAATTGAATCTTCTCATATAAACTAAATCAGGAAAATTAATAAGAAATGAAAAAAATTACTCTTAATAGATCATAGATTTAAGTTTATATTATAATTTTAATTTATATTTGGGTATATAAATAATTATTTGGAAACTATTTTATCATTTACGTGGATATTTGAAAAATCAAAATATTATATGAAAACTAGTATAGACAATTATTAAATTTATTTTAAATCTAAATTTACTATTTACTAAAGGTAGTTTTTCATTTTCACTAATTTTCCTAATTTTGATAAAAGAAGAAGATCGAATTTCAAAAATAATTAAATTACAAGGTTTTTTTGTAATAAAAAGTTAAATTTCAAGGGTTTCTTCCCATATTCCTTAAAACACAGATAATTTTGTTTAAAAAAAATTGAAGTACAACTTCATTTTACGACGTTTTCTCTTGTAAAATAGATGAGTATTTTGATGATATACGTACGAATAGGCCATCATAATCAATAGTGGCCATGTATCAATTGTGATGAGACATGGCCAAACCATGTATTTGTCAGTTTTTCCTTCTCCTCGATGAGCCAAACCACATGTGTGGTTTTTTCTTTTTATTTTATTTTTTTAAAACGTTACAGCTTGAAATGGTCAATAAAAATGTTTCGATACACTTTTATTTTTTGTTTTTTGTTTAAATAAATAAATATTTACAATTTTCTTTTAGAAAACATGCTTCGTAACATTGGATTTTGTTTTTTGTTTAAAATAATTGTAAACAAAATTTATAAAAGTAATGGAAAACCAAAAAAAATTAAGCAAAAGCTAAACCCAGGAAGTGGTATTTTTCTAAATAAATTTTTTTAAGTGGTATTTCGTGATAAACTTTTACGAGTGATATTTTTCTGAATAAAATTTTAAAAATAGTATTTTCGTAGATGGTAAATTTCTAAATAAACTTTTAAAATTAATATATTTCAAACAAATTTTTTAAAATTGTATTTTCTAATTAACGTTTAACGTTTATATAGTTACGGAGAATGTATATGTTTTTTGTTTTTGAAAATTAAAAGTGGTTTGATGTGTTATCAAACAAGTTTTTATTTTTAAAATTTAAAAGCATAAAAAGAATTTTTGTTTTGGTTTTCAATTTGTTTTTAAAAAAAACATGAAAATATATCGAAACATGGCCTAAATCAAACTGCATTTATACATACAGTACTGAATAAATTGCAATTTTAAACCATTTTGCTTCTAACTTAAGTTTCTTCGTTAGTTACGACATTAAAAGTTGTCAGATATCAAAATTATAATCAAGACACACAATAGACATCGGCTAAGTATCCATCTTTCCTAAAAAAAAAAAAAAAAAAATGAGCTACCAATTCTAAAATTCAGAGCAAAGTCATGCCAAGTGTGAGTAGATTCACTTAAAGCGCAAACTGAAAAGCAAATCGCTTGCTTACATTTTAAAAGTAATTTACATGTCCACTACTGTTTAAAAAAATTCTCAAATCGCAAACTGAAACAAACCGCAAGTGTGCAAATTCTTAAACCAAATCAAACCATTTTATGTAGGAAAAAAAGAAAAAATTGAACCAATCCACATTAATTGGTTTAATTTGGCAGTTTCCGCGGTCTATTGAATTTTTTGGACACGCCTTCTAATGCTAGACGTGTATGTCGTATTTCAGTCATTAATAGGGGTGGATTCCATATATGTTTCATGATACATGAGTAGTATCTATACTAACATTACGACTCCATGATGCCTTAATAGTGTCTATGCTAACATTTCTTTTATATGATAATAGAACCATTAAAAGAATTGTAAAATGAGGAATTTTGATTTTATAAAGTAAAAATTTCAAAGAAAATGAAATTTCGAGGTGAATGGTGTTCACAGTCTCTCCTCTGATCCGTAGACCATGGCGAATGGTGTTCTTCTAGTAGATCTTCGCTCTGTGGTTCGATGGGCCCACACAACGGCCGACAGTTCTTCTAACCACTTGCCTTTAGCCTTCTGTAAGTTCTTTTTGATGTTGTTGAATATAGCCTTATTCGTTGTCTCTGCTTGGCCGTTCCCTTGAGGGTAGTTCACGGAAGAGAAACTGAGCCTTATATCATATAGCTCGCACAACTCCTTGAGCTTAGCATTTTGGAACTGTATGCCATGATCGACATGTATGTCTTTCAGGATCTCGAATCGACCGATTATGTTCTTCCAGATGAAGTTAATCGTGTCTGCCTTATTAACGGTCGTGTAGGCTTCAGCCTCTACCCATTTGGTGAAGTAGTCCGTGGCCAACAGGACGTATCTCTTTCCTCCTGGACTTCTGAGGAGCTCTCCGACGATGTCCAGACCCCATTTGGCAAATGGACAGGGGGTTATGTTCGAATGAAGTACCTCTGCAGGCTGGCGTTTCATTAGGGCGGACCTCTAGTACTTATCGCATTTCTTGACGAATCAGACCGCCTCTGTCATCATGTACAGCCAGAAGTATCCAGTCGTTAGAGCCTTATGAGTGAGGCTGCGTGCGCCAGAATGGTTGTCGCATACTCTCTCGTGGATTTCCTCTATTAGCTTTTGCGCTTCAACGGGACCTATGCACCGCAGCATCAGTGCTATTGTCGATCTCTTGTATAACTGTTCACCCACCATCGAGTACCTAGCAGCTTTCAATCTGACTGACCTTGCTTCCCGGGGGTCTGCGGGTAGTTCCCCAACGTCAAATACTGTGTGATAGGTTTCATCCACCCTTCTCAGCAACTCCGGTTGCGAATACATAGTATACAGGGGTCTGCGGGGGGTCCCCCATGCTCCCGCCTTCTAAGAGAACTTTTATACTTCCAGCCACATCCCCGGTTAATGCACTCTTAGCTAGCCGTCGGCCCTCTGGTTCATCTCCCTGGGGATTGGTTCGATATTGAAATTGCCAAAGCGAGCTTTTATCCCCATTTCCTTGGAGAAGTACCTCTGCAATCTCTGTTCTTTTACTTCGAAATCTCCCCTGACCTGACCCGCGATCAACTGCGAGTCGATCTTTACTGCGATGTCCTCCACTCCGAAGTGCAGTGCTAGCTTAAGGTCTTGCAGCAGTGCCTCGTACTCCGCCTCATTGTTAGTCGCCTGGAAATCGAGCCTCAACGCCTTCTCAATTCTGAGACCCGTTGGGGTCTGCAAGACTATCCCGATACCTGATCCTGAGGCATTCATGGATCCGTTGGTGTGGAGCGTCCAGGCTGAAGAGGGGCGGAGTTGAGACATCTGATACAGGTCATGCTACTCACCGAAGGATTTGATTTCTACCAAAAAATCCGCCATGACCTGTCCTTTCTTCGCCGCTCGAGGCCGATACTCGATATCGTATATTCCCATCTCGATGGCCCATTTGGTTAGTCGTCCCGACAAGTTTGGCTTGGCCAAAATTTGACGGATAGGGAAATCTGTATACACGGCGACCGAATGTACCTCAAAGTACTGCCGGAGATTTTTTTTAGCATTGACCAGAGCAAGGACCAGCTTTTCTGCCATACTATATCGTGTCTCAGCATCCAAGAGCATGTGGCTTATATAAAACACCGGTTTCTATTTGCCGTCTTCCTCGATGAATACTACGGCACTGATCGCTACCTCGGACACCGCTAAATAGGATACAGGCGCTCCCCCTCTGCTGGGGAAGCCAGGATAGGTGGGTGACTTAGATACAGCTTGAGATCTGTCAGTGCCCTGTCCTGTTCCTCCCCCCAGATGACAGTAGAGCTTTTTTTCAAGCATTGGAAGAAAGGCTTGCCTCAGTTGGACATCTTGGAGACGAATCGGCTGAGAGCGGCTATCTTTCCGGCCATGCGTTGAAGGCGTTGAACGGTCGAGGGTCTCTGCACATTTGCGATCGAGGTTAGCAGGGTTGGGTTTGCCTCAATACCTCTCCTGCTCATGATATGTCCTAGGAATTGCCCAGAGGATATCCCAAACGCACATTTCTTAGGATTCAGTCACATCTGATGTTACCTCAGAATCTGAAAACATTCATCTAGATGCCTCTCTGAATCTTCCCTGCTCTTCATGACTATATCGTCGATGTAGACCTCCATTGTCTTCCCTAGAAGTCTGGCGAATATTTTATTCATGAACCTTTGGTAGGTTGCCCCCGCGTTCTTCAGGCCAAATGGCATACGCCTGTAGCAGTACAGACTATGCTCCATGATAAAAGCTATGTGGATCTGATCTTCTGCGTACGGGGGGATCTGGTTGTACCCGGAGTAGGCATCCAGAAAGCTCATTCTGTTGAATCCCGCCGTCGCATCTACCATTTGGTCGATTCTTGGCAGGGGGAAGCTATCCTTCGGGCAGGCCTTGTTCAGGTTAGTGAAGTCTATGCAAATACGGTCGTCGCCGTTTTTCTTTTTCACCTCTACCGGGTTGGAGACCCAATACGGGTATACGCATTCCCTAATCAGACCGCTCTCCAGCAACTTCTCTACCTCTCTGTTGATCGCCCTGTTTTTCTCTAGCACGAATCTTCGGGGTTTCTGCCTGACTGAAGGGAAATTGGGATCTATGTTCAGTCGGTGGCAGGAGTGTGCGGGGTCTATCCCAGGCATGTCGTCGTGGGACCACGCGAAGATGTCCTCGTTCCGCTTCAGGAATCCCAACATCTCGTTCTTTTGTTTCTCAGGTAATAAGGCCCCGATTAGAATCATCTTCTCCGGTTCTGCCTCTTTCAAAGGGACTGCTACCAGCTCCTCGATCGTAGATTCCGGACCATCAGACTCCTCTTCGATTCGCTTCAAGTACGCTGGCAGGCAGTCCTTTGATTGTTATTCGTCCCCGGTTGGGGTGCTTACACCTGCGTCGGCTCCCCTCAGGGCGGCTGAAAAGTATTTCTTTGCGGATGCCTGGTCTCCCCTGATGTCTATCGTGTAGGTATCGTCCTTTGATAGATATCTTAAGACCTGGTGGAGGGTGGAAGCGACCCCATATATGGCGTGGATCTATCCCCTTCCCATGATGACGTTGAAGGAGGACTGGCAGTCAATGACGACGAAATCCACGTCCAAGCATCTCTCAGTAGTGCAGACATTCAGGGTCACAATGCCCAAAGGGCAGACCCTCGTGCTGTCGAAAGCGAACAGCGGCTGACAGGTCGGCCTGAGTGCACTTCTATCCAGACCCATATTCTCGAATGTGCTGAGAAACAGGATATCGACACTACTTCCACCATCGACCAGGACCCTTCCGACCAATGCAAAGCCGATCTATAACTTAATCACCAAGGGGTCATTGTGAGGCTGGCGCACCGAAGTTAAATCTTACTGGGTGAAAATGATGGGGGCGGCAGAGGTGCGGCTTTCCCCCGACATTAAATGGTTGACGGAATGACCCATCCCCCTCAGGCGCTTCACCCTACCTTCAGCTCTTTTGAGGCACTTTTTCTTCTCCTCTTGATCTTGGGTCGGCTCTGGCCTGCCCACGATGGTCAGCACTATCCTCAGGGTCTGCTCTCCTGACCCGGAGGCTTAGGTCTACTTCCCTTTCTCAGGCCTAGTGACGTCTTCCAGCGGCTGGGTTCCGCCGGTTTTCACGTACTGTTTTAACCTGCCGGCGTAGATCGCCATCATGACCTGTGCGTATAGGTTGCGACAGTGGACGGTATCGTGCCTGAAGTCTTTATGGAACTGGCAATACCTGTTCCTGTTCTTCACATACTCAGGGACGCTAGATTTGGGCGGGTCTTTGAAAATGCCCCTATCCTTGTTTTGGAGATAGATCACGTCGATCGGCATGTTGAGCTCATACTTCGGCAGAGGGTCACGGGATGTCTTCCTCCTCTTGCCACCTTCCTGACTGTCTCGGATGGGGGCTTCCTGCTTCGGAGCCGGCGCTTGGCCCGGTGAGGGTCTCTTCACCCCATGTGGGGCCGGGGTATGTACCGGCATCATTGTTATCACGGCGGAGGTCTTGGGTGCCTTCTGGTGGTTTTCCAGCATCCTGAATACCCCTTCTGATTTCGTCTGGACGTCCGCCATATCGTACGGAAGATTCAGAAGGAGGTGATCCGATAACATTGATCCTGGCTGCAGGCCTCTGACGAATGAGCCTACGACTTGGACCGAGTCGGCATTATAGACCAGTGACATTACCTCGAGGAAACGCGAGAGGTATTCTCGCCGGGACTCATCTGTGGCCTGCTCTAACCGGTCTAGGTCTCGCATGGTTTTTTGCTGTCTCCGGACACCTACGTACTGCTTTAGAAAAAGTTTGCAGAAGTCTTCGAACCCGTTTATGGACTTTTCCGGGAGCTTCTAAACTATAGCAGGGCTGGTCCCGCCAGGGTGGTAGAGAAGACCTTATAGATCACGGCTTCGTCCCTGGTTTCCAGGGCCATCTTCTGTTGAAAGTGGTATATATGATCGAGGAGGTTGGTTTTCCCCTCGAACGGCTTGAAGGTTGGGGTCATGAAGTCCCTTGGCCTGGGCTCCATCTGGATCCAGTCGGCGAAGGCTGTCCGGTTGATCCCTCGCACAGTTTGCTCTGCCAAATCGTCAGGGATCTAGCTGCGATGGGCCTCGAGTCTCTTACCCAACTCTTCCATCATCTCTTGCTTCCAGTCGGGAGGCGTACCTCCTGGGCTTCCATGGTGTCTTCCGCCCATTGCACCCCTGGTTTGGAGGGGTCTCGACTGGCTTTGACGTGCCCCCTGCATCCGCGATCCGGAGGGTGCGGGAGTTTCTCCTCGCGGTTGACTTCCGAATTCGTGCTGGACCTCTTCGTCAAAATCTTCTCTCCACTGGGTCCTGTCTTCGCTCGCCAGTAACCCTTCGAGGCGAGCGTTATCTCTGCGTACCTCTGCGACTTTGTCCTTTAAACCCAGGACGGCTTCGTGGGCCATGTCTGCCTTCCGGTTTGCTTCCGCAAGGGCGGCAAGCATCTGATCCAGCTTCTGCTCCAGATCTGGTCGTGCTTCTCAGGAGCTCCCTTCGGCGTCGGGACGTGTGCTCCTGGTTATCATCCTTGAGGGTGCCATCAGACGTTGTATGGCTTTTTGTTCGGGGAAAGCGCGATTGTGAGTCTCCTACTCTTTTTCTCACGCTCAACCTATTCCCATAGACGGCGCCAAACTATTGGAGCGGTTTCTCACCAGCTGTCCATGAGTCTCTGAACCGCTGATGCTGTACTCTTTAACTGTTCACGTGTCCTCACTATCCCAAAAGTGCCCTGAACTCCAGGATGGGTCGGAGAGGCGGGGGTGGCCACCTGCAAAGACTCTCCGATGCTTAAGTCAGTGGTCTATATTTGATCAGGATAGCAAGGAATTAGTTCTATATGAGTATATATTTTGTTTCTTGCTCATAAGCTTTTTTCATACACTTCTTTCTTGTAAGCGTACATTCTCCTCTCGGAAACGCATGGCTCATATATATATAGTCCTGAGATTGTGAACCACTCGGGTCTCAATCTCAGGACTGAGTACCTTTTTTCCCAAAATGTTTCTCAAAGATCACGGGCCGAGATTACCGTGATCACCTCTGTATCGCTGTAGCCTGGTTTCCGCTACCTCCTATGGCTTGAATCTGTCAGGGGTGAGATTTGGTCAAATCGCCGTTTTGTCAGGACGGCTTGCCCCCCTCCCCTGCGCACGCCTGC
The DNA here is from genome assembly GCA_002914805.1 of Parasponia andersonii. NCBI lineage: Eukaryota > Viridiplantae > Streptophyta > Magnoliopsida > Rosales > Cannabaceae > Trema > Trema andersonii. Next base: position 70,994 of record JXTB01000326.1, on the reverse strand, counting down.
CCAGGACCGCATTAAATGCTCTGTCTGGGTCTGGAGTTGTGAGTTGCTTTCTATCGTATTTTGGTGGAAGACCCTTAGAACTTCTGACCCCCCCAGCTGTCGAGGTAAGGGTCGGACTGGGCCGAGCCTGCTCAGTGTCAGCGATGGGCCCGACCCTAATCTCGGACGGCCCAACGGCCGATTATGAAATCACGTGTGACTAGCGTGGCCTTTAGCTAATCATTCTTGACACCTGTCGGATAGTAGGCCTCATTGGTGACCTATTCTGCCACTTAATCGTCCACGTGGTGCATGATTTGGGAATGAGTCCCACAATTACATTTAATGTAAATTTTTCTTGTCTCTGCGATCATTCATGCCACTTTCCCTTCTCTCAGAGTTGAAGGTGCATATTTTATTCAAATCAAATTGAAAAAGGAAAAAAAAAAAAAAAACAAATGAAATATGGGCTTCTTAGCCGAATAGCCTAATTTTGGGTTTCAAAGTTTGAAAAAATGGTCTTTTTCAAACATTATCAACGGTGGCAAGTTTATTAAAAGATTTTGTAAATAGCCGAGTTATTATGATATTATTAATGAATTAAAGCTTTTGATTCAATGACTTAGATGTTTGTGAAAAATCTTAAAATCAGCAACAAAACTTTTAAATATGATGTATAATGGTAATGCCTTACGTCATCAACACCATGGATTACATAATTAAAACAATTTTTTTTATGAATTCCTTTCATTTCTATATGTTACCTCATTCAAAAAATTACAACTTTAGTTATTTATGTAATCATTAATAACTACCATATATGTAATTTTTGAAAAATAAAATCCTTTGAGATAAGGTATAAATTAATTTATAACATTTTCTATAAATTCTTTTATTTCTATATTTGTCCTCATTAAAAAATTTAAATTAGTTATTTCATTAATCCCTAATAAATACCATATATATTTTTAAAAAATTAGTTATTTCCTTAATCCTTATTAAATACTATATACATATTTTATTTTTTTCTTTATTAATTTCTCTTTATTATTTTTTACCTCTCTAGATTTTTCTCTTCCCTAACACTTATCAAAAAATTATTTGTTTTTTAGAATTCATTATTAATAACTAGCAATTGTGATATCATATTATATTAGGTCGCATTTAAAAATGAAAAAATAAACTTTGTGTTGAATACTTGCATTGAACTTTGGATATTTATATTGGGAGAATTATCTTAATGTTTTATATTTGTATTTTCTCAAGTTTTGTAATTTATACATTTAAGAATGAACATATGAATTTTAAATATATGTATATTACGTTGGTGACATATTTGTCAATCATATATCATTTTTTGTCAAAATTTTACATTATAATAAATGATTTTTTGTAATATAAAATTTTAATTTTTATTTATGTCCATCTTAAAGTTGGTTTCTAGCTCCGCCACCAGTGGGTTGCATCCACCGATCAAGTATCCTTTCCCTCGAGAGGGAATCATCAATTTCAAAGTTAAACACATAACCCATATAAACATTTTTTTTAAGGTAAATTATATAAGAGGATAATATCTCTAGAAAATTAAAATCATGAATATCAATTAATTGTATTGCTTACATCAATATGATATTTTTATAATAAGTATTTAGACAATTAATACAAAACAAGTAAAAATAATATATAATAAAAATGCATTAAATGAAAAACTAATTTTTGACCAATGCATCATAAACTCATGCACTAGCTAATGGAAACTATATTTTTAAGCCATAATTGGCGTACTTCACTTATCTCTCCAAAATATATGAAAGAACTTATTTTTCAAATAAACTGTTGACGGACATTTTTCCAAAACATGTGTGCAAATGGTTAAGACAATGCCAAATTTGAGAAGAAATGGGTCAGCGGAGCAACCAGCTGCTCTAACATAGATGTGTCCAAGTACAGACTTTCAAGGTACTTTTTTTCATTGAAATCATGCCTTTTTTTCTTTTTACCATTATTTTTTTTCCTCTTTGTTGCAATATTGAAACCCATCCTTTACTACTGGCCCTTTTTTCCCCTTCAGAAAAATATTTATCAACTTGCTACTCAAACTTTCAAAACATAATATGTATTACTTTTTTAGTAGTATTACATATAAACTGCATTTCCATAAATAAATGTAAAAAAAATTAATTTTTTTATGTTTGAATATCTAATTTATTCGAAGAGTTACTCAATTTCGTTGTAGTTTATAAGTATTAAAACTATGCTAAAATGCGTCGAATACAGTAAAATACAAAAGATAATACACTAAAATACGCCGAATACAGTAAAGTACAAAAGATAATGCGATCCAGTCTACACTAATCCAATTTAGTCATACCTGCCGAACGAGTCCTAAAGCGTAATGCAACTAACTATTAAGTAATTGTTAGCGATGAGGTCAAATATCATTTTTTGTATGTCCACAAAAATTTAGAGTGAGTGCAAATTCTCTCAATCAATTGCTCACGTTGCAATCTATTGTATAAATTGGAGTTTCTCTTATAAAAAAAAAATGACTTGGGTGTGTATATTATCGAAATGGTTGAGTCTAATAGTATATCAAATATACTCGGTATAGATAATTTTTTTTTAGATAAAATGAGTTCTTCTAGGGAATATTATTATTGGAAGAAAAAACTCCAACAATAGTACACAACTACGGCACAAAATATCTTAATTCCAAACTTCTTAATAATAGTATACACTGCAACATAAAAGGATCATAATTTCAAACTCTTCAAATAAAGGAGATAAAAAGTAAATCACAACCACACCCGAAGTAAGATTTGTGGGTTACCATTGAGGATAACAAAGGCCACTAGCATCAATTATCTTCATTTATCAATGAACTGCATTTTGGGTTAGAGAGACTAAGGTTGGTAGGATACCCACATCTACTGAGATCCACATCCGTAGAAAGGAAATAAATAAATAAAAAATAATAAAAAATAACTCAACTATCTAATCAAATTTAAATTAGAAAAGAAATCTCAGATTCAAAATCTAGTAAACAGAATAAAAATCCACACAAATGTAGTATTACAAAGCAGAATTAGATCTAAATTATTTAAAACTGAAAAGGAAAAAGACACAGGAAAGAGGTGGAAGAAAAGGGTAAGGAGATGATACCAAAGAAAGAGAAGGGAAGGGACGGCTGCTAGCCGGAAGAAGAGACTCTACTGCGGAGTAAAAGAGAGGGAGCAAATTACTCGGTATAGATATTAACACATTGATATACTGAGTATAAAAATTAATATTCTATAAACATTCTTTTTTACTAAAGAGATGAAATAAATAGTTATTTATTAAAACAAAGTGAATAAAAAAAATACGGCTATTTAATTTATAAACTCATATATCTTTCTCTTTATTCCTCCCTTTTTCTTTTAGAATATGTTAAAACTAATAACCCATTGAGTTACATGATAACCCTCGAACTTACCATAAAATGGATAATGATAACTTTATTTTTTTAAAACTGAAAATAGGTTAAGAATCACAAGGTCTTGCATTCATATGAATATGATAATTAATTAATACTTGGTATGTTTTTTTTTTTTAAAAAAAAGAAAAATTATGAGCCTCCCATATACAAATTTTGGGGTTAATGACACAAATGGTACATGAACTGTCCCCTAGTTACGATTTAGTCTCCAGAATTCTAATATTCATAATTAAACTCTTGAATTTTTCGGATTTCATACAATTTGGTCCCTAAATTGTAACATAAGATTTGAAAGAAAGGAAAGGAAATATAGATTTTTTGTACTTTTTAAGGGTTCTTGGAGTTGTAAATTTGAGAGAAAAAAATTTCTTTTTTTATTCTTTTTATGTTCAAAATTTTCAATGAGCTCTCAATCACATGTTTTCCACGTATATTTTTTATTATTAATTTTAACTATTTGTTGCAATTTGAACGATTCAAAAATCAAATTATATAGAATCGAAAAGTTCAGAAGATTAATTATTCAGAGGATCAATTGCCTAAATTAAAATTTTGCTAATCAAATTACTCTAGTAACCAAATTAGTTGAATAGTTCACAGGTCATTTGTGCTATAAGCTTTACAATTTGAGCCGTAGGCAGTGAACTACGTATAATTAATGGAGTACACAAATAGGTGAATTGTTGTTGTCTCAATACATAAGATCCCCTTCCAACAATAGTATTGTTTCAGCGATACTATTTGATTTCTCCATTTGATGTCTCCTACGTCTTTCTTTTGTTGATTTGTTTTTCTGCTGTTTTTTTTTTCTCTTTTACTTTAGTTGGTTACTTTTACTTCCTTTGTATCTTTCTCTTGAGTTGGTTACTTTTACTTCCTTTGTATATTTCTCTTTTTTTATTTATTTAATTAATAATACACCAGAGGGTTTTCCTCTTGATATCATTTACCAAAAAAAGATCTCCTTCCAAACACTTTTAAAAATAAAATAACATAAAAAAGTCCATTCACAAAAAAGAAAGATTTTTTACTGTTCATACAGTAACTATCCAAGAAAAATTATTATCATTTATCTGAAGTATTATTGGTTTTTGTCACGATCCTATTCCTATCCCAAAATTCGTCTCCAATAAATTTTATTTTAAATACATTTTTTATGACAAAATTAAGGTTCAACTGAATTTTTCTTTTCATTTTTTCCAAAATGTACAATAACATAAATTACAGAAAGCACAAACGTTGAAACATATAAATGAAGCAAAATACATAATCCAGTTGTGGCCAAATCCACCCCGCCATTACAGTCCTCTTTCTCTTTCTCTCTCTAGGTCTTCCCTCCATTGCTAATTTTTCCTATTTATCTCATTGTCTCTCTCATATGGGGACTTTACATAACAAGAGGCTGCTTTGACATTGCAAGGCTGTACTCCCTCAGAATGCCAAAATCAAAATCATTATTGTCATTATCGTCGTCATCATCAACTACTTTTGGCTTAATTCATTTAGCTTCTCTTTAATTACATCTGTTTTCTTTATGCAATCTTCATATGACGTTTCGTATCTCACATTGCTCTTGCCCACAATAGATTTGTTTTTGGCATCTGTTATAGGCTCTTGCTTTCTCTTCCATGAATTCTTTGGCTCTCCTCAGTACTCATACCAATAGAGGTTTTTGTCTGAGGTCGTATTGATCCTTCCCAAGGTAACTTGTTTCGACAAACCTTCCTGGCTCTTCTAGCAATAACAAAAAGCTCGATGGCTGGGAATAAAAAAAACTTTTAGTAGTCATAATTTGGAAAGTCTTATATGTTGGATTTAAAAACGATTTCGCAGCGGAAAATTGACCTATGAATATTCAAAAATTTTCTCAAAACAATTAATTATATGAGTACATAATATTAATTCATAGTAAATAAAAACATATAAAAATAATAAATCTAATACCTCTTGTAGCTTATCAGCGATCCTAACTTTATTGTCTTCTCAACCATGATCTTCCAATCTAAACCTCAAGCACAACTGGATGAATGTGTGGGCATTACGTACAATCTCTTAAATTCACACGTTAGGCCCTTACAATTTTCTCAACACATGAGATTGCAAGGGTTTGTTCTACAGAGAATATGAAGACTCT
>JXTB01000326.1:10814-63287 GCA_002914805.1 Parasponia andersonii | reverse complement strand
AAGTTGTTAAGTTTTAAAAATTTATGCAATTAAATCTTTTTTGCTTGTTGATATTCAAATTTTCATGAAATTGAATATGTTTAAGTGAAATAAATTGGTATTTCAATAATATTAATTAGCTTGAAAGAGAAATAGAAAAAAAATTTAAGAGCTATTTTAAATTTTTGAGAATTTCTATTTTTTTTTAATTTTTTATATTATTCTTTAAAATATTATTAGTTATTTTCCAATTCCAATTAATATCAATAAAGTATTAATTTTGATATTCAAAAACTTTGCATGTGACTTGAAAATACTTAATTCTATTCAATATTTTGATAATTACTCACGAAATGACTTAATTGCTAAAGTTTTTAAAACTTAAAAACTTAATTATCAAAAATAATAACTCAGGAACCATTTTAACAATCATAAAAAATATAGGAGCCAGTCATACCAAAAACCCAAACTTTTAAACGAACGATTTGACTAAATGATATGACAAACGGCTTGAAAATCACATGTTATATCAAAATGGGTGTACACTGTTTTAAAGGGTTTGTATAAAAACACCCCATTTTTTAGGAAGGATTTAGTAGATTTCTCTTTTTGATCTTATGGACAAATGCATGCTGTTTATTTTTTTTTTAAATTATATTGATTAAGGAAAAAGACATACATTGACAGCAAGTTAGAAAAAACGGTATTCCGGGTAGTTTTCTCATATTTTAATTGTTAGTTATGTGGCAAAAAATTTTATTATATTATTTGGTGTTCATGTCACATTTCCGTCCTGTAAAGTTGAAGGTGCACATTTTATCTAAATCAATTTGAAAAATAAAAATGGAAATAAAAAAAAAAAGCAACGAAATATTGGGACTAGCGTCATTAAAGGGCCAGTCTGTTCGAAACGTTAGTTGGGCTAGGTTGCTCAGCCCAATTCTTCTAAAACACGGATGAAATATAGCAAATATCACCTTTTAAAACTTTACCTTAATATATGTTCCCTTTTTTGTGTTTTTTCCCCCTTTTTTCATAACTAAAAAACTAATAAGTTTTTAATTTGGATATGTCAACTAATATCCACTACCACTTAAAATACAAGGTATATTATTGGTTTTCCTACTAAACAAATTGATTTATATACTGTGGAAATTATGTGTATATAAATCACTTTTCTTGGAAATTATTTTCATTTATTTTTATAAATTACCTTAATAAATCGCCTTCATTTATTTTCTTGGAAATTACATTTTTTTTGAAATATATGAATCACTTTTCAAGTGAACTATTTTGCAAAGCACTTCATTTGGTCATTTTGCTAAAAGCCCCCATCTATCCGATAGAGACAAGGGAACAACTAAGATTACATTATCTCCAAGCCCAAAAAAATCTAGTTCCCAAAAGGGATAGGTAATGCGGAAAATCGAAGTAATACACATACAAATAACTTCTTAATATATCGAAATAAATAAAAACAAATAAATGAAGCTTAGACATACTAGAAAGTTCGATAGAGAACTCTTGAAATAAGTGTCCCTTGCAGAATTTAAAAGGCAAAACTACACAATTAACGTTACCGGGCCGGGCTGGACTTCACTAATGTGTGGTCCAAAGATAAGACTGGGCCTCAGATACACATAGTGGGCCAGTGATATCAGAAGTCCACTTGTCCTGCCCAAAGGCGGGCCTCCCATTCCACTCTTGGTGACGTGGCAACCCAACGGCCTTTTAGCATTTTCTTCACGGTTCCCTAGGCTACTCATTACCAGACAACCACACAACGACACATCATGACGACACGTGGAACCCCTACCCCTTCCCCCCTAATTTCAACGGTTACGTTTCATGACCGGTGTCGTTTCCCTTTTCCTTGATCCTCCATCACACCGTCAAAAAAGTTGAATCACTCACCATAGCTAAGAAACGACACGTCGTTTTTTCTAATTCTCGAGACGACAGTCACCGGTCACACCGGTCTCTCGTTGTCCTCTCATTTTATATAATTGAGGCCTAATTGTGGCGTTTGCTTTTGTTAGCTCTCACTATCTCACTCTCTGTGCTACTTCAGCTAGAACCTTCTCGACCTATCTATTCTCTCTTCGCCGTCGATCATGGGTAGGGTTTCTGGTTTTTATCAAATTTTTATTTTTGTTTATTCTTTCTTCTTTTTCATCTATGTTATCCATTTTTTTCTGAGTTTTTTGTTTTTTTTTTGGTGGTTTTTCTGTTTGTTTCCAGGGAAAATCAAGATCGGAATCAATGGTAACTTCATTTGCTTCTGGATCATTTCATTTTTGTATTTATTGTTTGTCTTAGTGTATTTTGCTGCAGATCTGATCCTTTATGTCAATATTTGTATGTATAATATGTGCATTATTTTATATAGGATTTGGAAGGATTGGTAGATTGGTGGCTAGGGTGGCGTTGCAGAGGGACGATGTTGAACTCGTCGCTGTTAACGATCCATTCATCTCCACTGATTACATGGTATACTACCTTTTTTTGGATTTTGTTATGATTTGGGATTTTGACTTTTAATTTATTTATTTATTTTTCGGTTCAAGATATTTGAAACATGACGATATTCTAGTTGACTATAGATCTAAGCTATGTGATAAGAATACCCTTTTGCTTAATTATTCTGATTTTTTATTTTATGTTGTGAACGCAGACCTACATGTTCAAGTATGACAGTGTTCACGGTCAATGGAAGCATTTCGATATCGGGGTTAAGGACAGTAATACCCTTCTCTTTGGTGAGAAGCCCGTCACTGTTTTTGGCCACAGGTATATTATTTATGTATGTGTCTGGGTATGTAAAGCGTAAACGAGCTGTTACACTGTAAATTGATATTTATGGAGGGAATACTTGTGGGATGGACTTGTAGGAACCCAGAAGAGATCCCATGGGGTGAGATTGGGGCTGAATACATTGTCGAGTCCACTGGAGTTTTCACTGACAAGGATAAGGCTGCTGCTCATTTGAAGGTCTGCCATTTTTGCTTGATATGTCTATATATGTATATTTAATAATGTGTATGGCCTTTGAAACAAGACTGGATTAATGGAAGCGAAGCTGTAATATGTATGCAACTAGATATATACCCTTTTGAATGCTTGTGATGTCCTGGCTTACTGAGACTTAGGGGTCTAATAATTTGTATTTTAGAATTTGAGCTCAGTACAGTGTTGTCTTCGTGTATTTTTAGTATGGTTTTTCCTCAACTAATAGCCTAACTCTTATCCTTGGTGAGCTTAGAAGTTGTTACTCGACCAGCAAAAGAATAGGGTTAACATGTAGGCATGTTTAGGTTGTGTGTCTGAAGACCACTTTTAAAGTTTTATCCACATGGAGTGTCTAATATTCCGAGTACTTTTTTGTATTCTGAAGTTTGTTTTGAAAACCAGTTTTAAGTGTGTTAATTCATTAATGACTTGTATTATTGTATATTGTTGGTTTGATTTGTTCGATGCAATAATTTTGCATAAACCAGTTTTAACTGTGGAGGGGTGACTGCTTTTACGAAATTACCTTTTGCATCTCAGAGGTATGTATATGTTTTGTTATAACAAAAATTTCACTCATGTTTCTTTTATGAATAACTTTTAGGGAGGTGCAAAGAAGGTTATCATCTCAGCTCCCAGCAAGGATGCTCCCATGTTTGTCGTTGGTGTCAATGAGCACGAGTACAAGCCAGATCTCGATATTATTTCCAATGCTAGTTGCACTACCAACTGCCTCGCCCCTCTTGCGAAGGTTTCATTTTCAATTTTCATTTTGGAATTATTTACTTTTATTTTATTTTACATTTTTGCCGGTTTGCAGAGAAACTGGATGACAAGAAGTTGTGATATTAATGTGTTTGCTTTTGTTTCAATTTTCAGGTCATTCATGATAAATTTGGCATTGTTGAGGGTCTGATGACCACTGTTCACTCAATAACTGGTTGGTTTCTCTAATAGTTTATATTCACTTATTGTTTGTGTTGTGGATGCATGCTTTGTTTTTTTAAAAAAAATTCCAATTTCTGTGTTCACTCTTTTTATGTGTTAATCTTCCATTATGAAGCCACTCAAAAAACTGTTGATGGACCCTCTGCCAAGGACTGGAGAGGTGGAAGAGCTGCTTCATTCAACATCATTCCTAGCAGTACTGGAGCTGCAAAGGTACAGCCTTTTTAACACTTTATAATGATGTAATTGGACTCATCGTTATTTTGATTTCCCTCTTGTCGTGTTACTGGTATTCTGAAAATTCACCGTGTAATGTTTCTTTTGAATGTATATCCTCTTACTGTTGCTTTTTCTTTCTTTTGATATGCGAAGGCTGTTGGGAAAGTGCTTCCGGCGTTGAATGGAAAATTGACTGGAATGGCTTTCCGTGTTCCTACCGTCGATGTGTCAGTGGTTGATCTCACAGTAAGGCTGGAGAAGGCAGCTACCTATGAGCAGATAAAAGCTGCTATTAAGTATGGATTAGCGAGAGGATAGTTTCGAATTATTTTTAATTTTATGTCAGATTCTACAGGCATTGGTTCTCTGTTCACGAGTTCTGGACATTACTTGTGCTTTTTGTAGCCATTAGAAATGTCGACTTTTCATCATTTATGTTGGTGGTTTCTTTAACGTCATCATCTATTTGGTGATTCTCAGGGAGGAGTCTGAGGGAAAACTGAAGGGAATCTTGGGTTACACCGAGGATGACGTGGTTTCCACCGACTTTGTGGGTGACAACAGGTATAGATAGATCTATTTACTTTAAATCTTAAATTTGTCCTCGCCATATATCTATTTACTTTATATCTTAAATTTGTTCTCGCCATGCATTTGGGATGTGGGCCCGTTAATGAGTTTTCCGTGATAAAGTTTGATGTGATTGATCAAAATTTCCAAAAATGTTATCTTTGCTTTTGATCCCTCTAGTTTGAGCATTTTAGTCCATGCAATTTCTCTCATTTTCTGCTCTGACAACCATATTAGCTGTTTGCTCCAAGTATAATGATGTTTTCAATGTTTCGACTTTACAGGTCAAGCATCTTCGATGCAAAGGCCGGAATTGCTTTGAATGAAAATTTTGTCAAGCTTGTTTCGTGGTATGATAACGAGTGGGGTTACAGGTAATTTACACACCTAATCTGCCTCTTCTTTCATTGCTTTGTACCCCCGCCCACCAAAAAAAAAAAACATATTAAAGTATATCGTATTCTGCATAACCTTGCGTGCTTCTTATGACTACTTTCTGTGATCTGGCAGCACCCGCGTGATTGACTTAATTGCCCATGTTGCCAAAACCAAGTGAAGTGGATAATAAGATGGCTTTCGGTATGATATAAGCTCATAGCGTCGTTTCTATTGGCTTTGATATCCAAAATAAGAGGTTTCTAAAAGACTACTTGGGGTGTTATACCAAGTATTTGAACCGTAGATCTTTTAGTTTCAGTGTGATCACTGATGGGGCACAAATAGATTGTACCCCATGTTTTGTTTTCAAGAATAGTGAACCTTGTTTGCCGGTATATGTGTATTTACACCTCGAGTTTACTCTCTCTCTCTCTATATATATATATATATATATATATATATGGTATCTACTTTTGCTTTGATTTTATTCCAATGGTAGGACAATGTCTTTTAGGAGTCTTTCAGATATCATTTCTCGCGTTGGTAGGAGGAATCTTTGGTTTATTTGCACTGGAAAAGAGAAATTATTCTGGAAAAACCCTAAGTTGGTACAAAATTCTGTTCAGTTTTGATAATGCCAATGCCAAATCTAGTCTCGAATATATTTATATTGTAGCGTATTTTATGCCCCCATTCATTACCAATTGAACCGGCTGATAGGACCAGTTAAGTTGGTACAATTGAGCTGTAATGCACGTACCAAGAGGCCCCAAAAGCTGTGTTAAGAATTTAGGGATAGCCGAAAAATAATACCAATACCTCCACGTAACTTCACAAATATTTAGACACAGAATTCAGATCGAGGATAATCTTATTTCTTTGTGTCCAAACAGACCAGAAGTTTTGCACTAGACATAAAATTCAGATCGAGATAAATCTTATTTCTGATAAACAATTAAAATCTGTTGTACATAATCCTAACATTTATTAATAATTTTTGCTGTTTTCTTGTCCAAAATTCCCAATTCAACGGGCCACGAAGAAGGGATAATCTTATTTACACTAAACATAAAATTCAGATCGAAGATAATCTTATTTACGCTAATAATCAGTTAAAATCTGTTGTATATAACCCTTACATTTATTAATAATTTTTGCTGTTTTCTAGTCCAACATTCCCAATTCAATGAGCCATTGGTTGTTAATATTTACTATTACTATTATTATATATTTTTTTAATAATAGGTTAGCAATTATTTGTTAATTCAATTTGGGACTTTGTGCTATGTAATGAAACGAAGACGAATTATACTATTTTTCTTGTATGCTACATAGTGACGCTTTTGAAAGTAATTGTAAACAAATGGATCGTCTCACCTAATCTGACCATCTTTTTCCTTCTTGACCTTGTAATCATTATGATTTTATGAATGGGATTATAAACATTCTTTTGATTTTATGAAAGGGATTATAAACATTCTTATAGTGCTTTTGCTTGCAACTTCAATTTCGAAAAAGGTAATCTAACCTAACTTGAATAATTTTGTCGCCCATAAATGGTAATCTAACCTAACTTGAATACTTTTGTGGCCCATAATTTGCATCCACCCCTAATGTGTTGTTATTATGGATGCAAATGATAAAGGCGTGGCACGTTGGTAAATATATTCAAATAGCAAGACTTAATATTAGAATGTTTTCTTTGAAAAAATAAAAAAGACACTTGTCAAAAATTTAAGATATAGTCGGAGAACCGGCGAGGAAAGAAAGGCAGTGTTCATTTCATATTTAATCTTTCAAATTTTCACGTTATTTTTAGGAATGACAATGAGGCGGATCGGACATAATTTTTTAATTACTATTTTCATCCTTGAAAATCAATCACAATTTAAGATATAGTCTGAGAACCAGTGAGGAAAGACAGTGTTGATTTCATATTTAATCTTTCAAATTTTCACGTTATTTTTAGAAATGATAATGAGGCGGATCGGACATAATTTTTTAATTACTATTTTCATCCTCGAAAGTCAATCACAATATCATACTCGTTTCATTAAATATTTTTATACGTGTAGGAACAGTGCTGATATTAACTAACGGATAACGAAGAAAATCGTGATTACTCATTACCCATTCATAATAATAAAATATTAAAAAAATTAAGATGAAAATACTAAATTCGTTTTATAATCAACAAAATATTAAGCATAACACTATACTACTAATTTTTAAACTCTAAAATTTAAATATATAAGTACATATAACTTTTTAAATTCATTATTTTACAAAATATATAAGAATATAGATAGTATAAAATTAAATAGATATTTATATGTATAATAATTTTTCTATATATATATATATATATATATTGGAATAAGTACGGTACGAATTATGCTAATATCGTCTTCGCACTATATCTGCATATCAACGGTGAGATTATTCTCCGCTCTGATTATTTTCTCTATTTGAACGGTTTTTTTTCTCTTTATTCGGATCGGATAATTACGGATACCGGTAACCATAAGTTATATTGTCGTCCTTAATTATTTTTTCAATTTTGTTCAATAATATGTGTTGATGGAGGTTTTATCAACAATAAATTTATGAATAATTAAGAGATGTGGCTTGTGTANGGTCGCATATATCCTTCTTGAGGGAGGTCGCATATAAAACTTATGCAATCTTAGGATTTTAAACCGCATAACAATATGTATAAACAAATTTTTTACAGTACAAACGCCTTTTAGTTGCATGATTTCATGTTTCGACTATGCTTGGTAGGAACGACATCGGTACTGGAGAGTATTGTTTTTTTTTTTTTTTTTTTTGGGAGGAGGTGTTTGAGTATTGTTAACGATACATATAAATAGTTTTGACATTAAATTTTGTCAAGTATTGTATACAATAAAAATTTTTACATTAATTAGAAAATATAATCGTAAGAGTAGACAGAGGTCGTGCTAAAGTTGCAACTAAAGTTTTCCGAAAAAAAAAAAGATTAATTGTAGATTTCATCTTTGTCCTTGAGCATCTTTTATGTTTTTCTAAAAAAAATTAAACGTAAGCGTATTTCAAATTATTTTTAAAGTAAATTTCTTAAATCTCATTCAGATAAATCTAATAATTTCAGATAATTTTTAGCTTCACAAAATTACTCGTGTCTTATGACTTATGCCAAGGAAAAAAAAAAAAAAAAACCCACCGCCTGTTAATGCTTAACGGACAATGGCATTGCCCTACTGACATACCTTTTTTTTTTTTTTTTCTAATTAAATTCTCTACATACCTTTTCTCTTTAAATAATTATATATATACTAGTGTATAATACACGTGCCTTAGGCACGTGACCCGTTAGCTTAATTAGAAAAAAAATATACATAATATGTATGCATGCTATAACTAATACAAAAGATGTTTCAATTATTTTTTTTTAAAAAAGGTATGTAGCGAATTTGATTTTTATTTTAAAGAAAAAACATTTAATATAACCTTATGCATATAAGACAGTGTATTAACAACTAAAAATAACTTTATTTCTATTAAAAAAACCAAAATATAGTTTTGTTTTGTGCCTATGAGAGATGCATATGGACCTCGCTCAAAAACAATAGTCTAACAGAAAATAATTGAAAACAACATAGCTAGTACAAATATTAAAAGAAAACTAATAAAACATGTCCCATGAACCATATATTTACCTTAGATAAGTCATTATACATGTTCACACATTCATCTTAGATAATGTAATGAGATAAGTCATTACATGTGTTAATGTGATTAAAAAGAAATATATCACAATAGGTAAATGTTAAAATGGCTCCTTTTTTGCAGCCCCAAAATAACCAAAATGACATGAAAAAATAAAGCCAAAAAAAAAAACGTACAAAGTAATAAATATCTCATAAGTAAAACCATTTGTTTTTCTTGAAAGTATTTGATATTTATTATTTTTGTCATAGGAAATTGACAAAAAGAAACCTGAGCATATATATCAAAGAAGACCAAAAAAGAAAAAGACAGAGAAGAAAAAGAAAATTAAGGCTGTGAAGCTCGCAGGATGAGAAAAAAAGCCTGTTGAATAATAATTCCAAAATTTGTTGATGAGTATTTTAATGATTTTCTTTAAATAAAACTCCATTTCCTAATATCCTATATGCATATATAAGAAGTGGTAACTTATAAAATGGCATTTCTGTAATGAAGCAATACGCGTCCGGTGTCCCCTTTTTCTTTTGTGGTTCCTTAACAGGTTTATACAAACACCAGAAAAACAGGCAGTGGGTCCTATCTATAAAAAATAATAATAATAATTAAATACAAAGACAAGCATAACAAATTATATGAAAAAATGGAGAGATTTTAAACTCATCGTGAGTTTTTTTACAAAGGAAAAAAAAAAAAAAAGCAGGTCAACGAAGACCACAAATCAAAATGTATTAGCTTTCGCATAATATAGAGATAAGAAATTATATATGCATTGATTTATGAGCCTAAATGAAATATCAATCTATTCACAAAACTTCAAGAAAAAAATGAAGATTAAAAAATAAAAATGGTAACTCCAACCGTAATTGAAAAAACAGAAAAAGATTGAAAACAATATAGTCAATAGTGCAAGTCCCTGATTTATTTATTTATTTTTTTCGCTCAAGCCCTCGTTTAAATTAAAATACAAAGTAACATTTCTAAAAAGATAAATAAATAAATAAGTTATATGGGATCCACGTGTTCCACCTAAGCACCTACCATTAATTTCTCACACATGAGCTTGCGCACTCCACAGGTGAATAAAAGGGGGTTAGTTGGTAAATTACAAAATGCAAATATTTAGTATTATCACTGTGAGTCCCCACATAAAATTAAACTATTAAATATCAAACAAGAAGGTCGAACGAAATTCACGCATCCCAACGCTCATTCATCTTTATATAATATAGAGATATATTAAGGGATAGCTCATTGATTTCACTTTGGAGCAAGCCGTTTACTGTTTAGTTGAAAATATTGAAATATCCCCGTACTATAATACTTTGAGCAAAAAGGAATAAAAGACAATTAAAGGATTAAAACGAAAAAAAAAAAAAGTAGACGAAGAAACGTACAAAATTAACCTCAACTTTTAGAATAAAAAAGGAAAGACAAATCCAAGTGTCCATTATGCCCTTCTAAAATAGAAAAATTACATTACTTTATTCAGGATTGTAGAGGGTTTCTACGATATGAGTTTCGCTTTTGGGTGTATTAACGGGGCATATTTTTAACTATTGGTATTAGATAAAAGGTGACACTAGTGTGGATACTATTTCACTTTATACATTCCAACCGGAAAAGAGAAATTACAAATAAAAATAAAAATGAGAGTATTTTCCTTTGTTATTTTTTTTTTGAATTTCCTTATGTTTTAATTATCTAAATGAGCTCCCCATGAAGATGGTTGCTAATAACAAATTCTCCTCCCATGACTGAATTCTGAGATCTAACGTTGTGTATTTTTCTTTCCCATCTTGTCCCAATCCAAATAATCCCACATTCCTCTTGTTATTTGGGTACCTAGCTATCTCTCGATTCGATCAATTTGGAAGATTTCGAAGAGGGGAAGGAACTCAAAAGATACATGTGCTTCGATCCTTTTCCAATTTTTGTTGTAATAAGGAAATAGTAAGGGTCTGTTTGGCATTGTTTTTTGTTTTCTATTTTCAGAGTTGTATTTTCAGAAATAAGAACAAAAATTGTTTTATAATGTTTTCAGAAAATAATGGGTGTTTGGCAAATATTTTCTAAAAATAATTTTTAGGAAAAAAAATTATATGAATATAAAAAATTATATTTGTATTATAAAAAAAATATTAGAGAGAAAAAATCAAGAGAAAGTGATCAGAAATAAATTCAAGTAAGAGAATAAAGAGAGATGAAAGTGATAAGAATGCATGAGGATAAAAAATAAAAATAAAAACAGTTATAAAAAATAAAGTAGTAATAAAGAATGAGGAGAGATAATGTGATAAAAAAAAAGTGATGAAATAAAATGAGGAGAGAGAAAGTGATGAGAGAGAATGAGAAGATTGAAAGTGATGAGAGAGAATGAGGATTGAGAGAATGAAGAGAAAGTAAGGAGAGAGAGTGTGATTAGAAAAGGTGATGAGAGAGAAAGTTAAAGTTATATGAAAGAATTTTTATTTTTTTCGGAAAAAGAAAAAATTAAGAAAATACCTTGAAAACAACATTTTGTTGTTCTCTAGATTTTCTGTTTTCTTTAACTCTGTTTTTAAAAACTGTTCTCAAAGATCAATGCCAAACACTTTTATGTGTTCTCAAAAAACTGTTTTTTAGTTATGATGCCAAACAACCCCTAAGTTTCTTTTCTTTTTTTTTTTTCCCTTTTTTTAAGTATGGTATAGAGGAGCAATCATACGTGTTAAACTTTATCATATTTTAGTACACAATATTCTTTTTGATCTAAAGCAGGTGGTAAAAAATTAATACCATATGGATAATCGCATAAACTTAGACCGTACTGTAGAAATCCCCTACTTTATTAAAGTACAAAAAAGAAAAAGTGAAAAAGTTAAAGGGTGTAATTGGAAAAAAAATTGGACCATGACCAGCTTATCAACACGTATATAGACCAGTAAAAGGGATGCACGCGCAATGGACGTGCTGTTTTGCTTTTCTCATTTGTTTCTCTCCTCTTGGTCTCTGTCATTAGAGAAAAGGCTTACTCTATTACTAGCACTTTCGTCTCTTCTCTCTCTTAAGTCGGTTTATACTATATTACTACAAATTTGTCTCTTTCATAGTTAACCATACTCAGACCTCATAAGGGTGTTTCGAGTCCATTAAGGGAGATTATCAAGAGAGGTAATTCTTACTCTACCAATCCCATAAACCATTATTAAAGCAGAGACATGGCCAATTGCTTGAAGGCCAGAAGAATATTGCCGGTTAACGGTTATGACTAGTAATATATCTGGATAAACTAGATTAGTCAAAGTCAATTGCATAGACTAAATACAATACTAATATCCTAGGCCTCCTGTATAAAATGAAAATGAAAATACATCTTCTCTGCTCAGTTCATGTTAAAGAACACATTTACATTACCATGTGATAAGAGATTTTGAGTAAGAAACTATGTACCAATGGAAAATAAGTCAATGTTGTTGAATAAATTAATGATTACAAACTGATTATCTTTTCTTCCTTTCATATGGCTATGTCTTAAAAGGGTTAGTTTCCTAATAGCATCCAGATCTCATAAAGATCATAAAAGAAGTAGCAAAAGTTAAGATCATCTTATTACATGTATCGGTACAAACCTTTCTTAACTAGAACCTCTTTATTCTTCTATAAGAGGCTTCTACCAGCCTCGATTCCAATCATTCAGAGTTCAACCTTTGGACATCTATCAACTGGTAGAGATCACCTCGCCACTGCCTTTATAACAGCAGGTTTTACCTGAATAATTTGAAATAAAATTGTTATTAAATATGTAACAATAGAATAACAATAATTCTACAAATTAAAGATGTTATTTTCTTTTGAAGGAAAATTGAAGACATTATTGAATAGGGAAAATAAAAAGAAAAAAAGTGCAAGTCTAGAGGGTAACACAACCTTCAAAGCTCAACAAGTGAATAATTAATCTCTGTTATGATTATCGTCATGTGTTCTGTGGTGGCTAATATTTCTCCAAACTATTTCATTTGGTCTTTTAGTCGTGCCTTTTGTTACGGTAACAACATAAAGTTTAAGTCCCTAAATCTAATGAGCGAATCAACATTATATTTTAAATATTAGATTTGTAAAGTGAATGATAATATTTTATCAACCCGTATGATTAGCTTTAATCACTATTTAATGAGTATTATTGGGGAGCCAAAAAAAACATTATTATTAGTATCCATTTATTGGTCCAATGAGGATGGAGTGGCCCTAAGCCACGTAAATACATCCAATATCTCGAGCAGGTGAACAAGTCGCTACATCTAACTAAAATACCAAAAACCATCTGTGAGAAGATAATCGATCTATGTAAGGCAAGTGAACACATATATTATGTATATAGTTTTTTTTTTTCTTCTTTTCATAGAAACCTACATCTTATTTGAAATTATTAAGGGCTTGCTTGGTGACATTTAAATTATTTGATTTTTAAAACCTACATCTTTACAAAGTTACTCTTTGCTATACATTATGGGATTCACATTTCTTATGAAAATAATACATTCTAGTAAATGGTGGTTATAAGTCATATAATAAAATTGATTTGTCAATGTACCTGATTATTTGTAGCCCTGTAAATTTGAAATGAGGAAAATTCAAGAAAGAATGACTTCATATATAGCTAGATATAACATTATACAACAGACCGCTATCTAAATATTTTAGTATAGCCTACATGGATAAAAATGAGTCAATATAACATGTACAGACCTTGAAATAAGTCTAAAGATGTTGTCCTTTCAAATAAATAAAAATAATTATGCTTTCAATTCAAGAGAAGAAAAGTAAGCACCAGCTGTCAACAACTTCTATACTGTTAAGTTCAATAATTTCAACATAGAAACTCACTGTTTTTTGAGAAAAAGTTAAATATGTTGTTCAGAGAAACTTCAGAGCTCAATTATACGAAAGTAAAACTATAGTAGTTAGGTAGAAGGCCAACCTCTTACACATAAATCAATGTTACTCAGAGTGACCCATTCGATTTATCCTTCATAAAACTGGAGATCATAATAGATACCTATTACCATTTTGCTCCACATCTGCATAAAACTGTTAAATGGTTATTTTCTTTGAAGAAAGTTGTATTAATTTATTAAGAAATTGAATTTAATTATCTGAAAAAGAATGAACAAGATGATATAATCATCACAAACTTTCTAGTTGGAACAAGAACAATATATTAAATATAGATGATCATCAAACCCGTGTCCACGTTTATAGCACTCTCACTGGCACTCAGAGTTCTTTGATTCAAAAAGATAATCTTCTCAGGGATATCAATATCCCTAACTTGTTTTCTCTATAAGGGCCTAAATTGTGTATTCAATATACGAAATATAATCATTAGATGTATTATTAAAGCTAAAACAAAAAAAAAAAAAAAATTATTGGTACCTTCACAAAACTCTCAGCCACCAAATAACAACTGATGTGTAATGTTAGTATTAAACGAAATACAATTTCTATTAACTTTCAAAGTAGCTGTTAGTAGATCATCAACTGGAGTATCCTTAACCCCCTCGCTTTGCTTTGCAAATTGCAGTCTGGTACACCATCTGAGATTATTTGCACCAAAAATGAGTAAAGAAAAAGAGCAATCACAAACATAAAATAAACAGAGTAAAAGTGTCCCATTTTGTTGAATCAAGCAATTTACACCATCGTCTCCAAAAGCAGCTGCTTGATGGTAAGCACTACTATCAGCTGCACATACCGAAGCCTGCAAAATAACGAAAAACAAGAAGAAGAGAAGAAACGAAAAATGGTTGTGAGAACCCAGAAAAGAATTAACAAAGAAAATTAAATCACCATGGCTAAGCTACAGAATGATAAGAATTAATTTCATGACATGATTTAACATGTAGATTTAATACATGTAGATTTAAGTTTATGTCTTTTAAATAAATAATCAATCCACCAACGTAATGATGAAGCGCATTCTTCAATAGCCACTAAAATACTGATCTTAGAGAAACAGGGCTTCAATATTGGGCCAGCCATTAATAGTACCACATGGGCTTCAGAATTCAAATAATGTATAATACACATATCGTTTTTTGTAACGTTTAGAAAATGATTTCTAACACTTTTACTTATAAAAATTCAAAAAGATTATAAAAATACTGAAGTCAATTTTTTTTAAAAATTTTGTACAGTTTTTATTAAAAAAATATCACTTTCTAAAAATATTTTTTAAAAAATACTATTTTTTTAAAATGATTACTTATTTCTAGTTTTTGAAAACTGATTATCAGTTACTAGTTACAAATTATTAGTATTATCAGTTACTAGTTACAAGTTATATACTAATTATAAATATCTTTAGTTAGTAGTTACTAATTTATTGAAACCGGTCATCAATTATCAATTATTATTTTAAAAAATGATATTTTTCTAAATATTTTTTAAAAAACAATGTTTTTATAATAAAAATCATACCACAACTTAAAAAACATTAATCACCGTATTTTTCAAAATTTTTTTTTATGAAAATACCGTACAATGTCTAATCTCCCCTTGAAATCCTTTCGGTTGTTTTTATTTTATTGAAAGTAAAATGATAAAATTACTCTTATTTTTTAGGACATATAAGGAAAGAAATATTAAAGTATCGGTTATACCCTGTAAAACAAATAAGATATTTTATTATATTGAAATTCAAGAAGGAAAAATTAAAAAAAGCTAAGGATATAAAAGGGGAAAAAAAATCGAAACATGAGGTGCTTCTACACACTTAGAATATAGAGTTAATAGATATAATAGAAAAGGCTGCATTTCTCTTTTAGCATTCGTAAGAAAACTGAGCAAAAGAAAATAATATTAACAAAAAATTGCATGTTATGCAATCGTGTACTATTTATAACAGAGTTTAGCTTTTGAGCTATAACCTTCAGATTTTAATGCAACGGTGGTTGAGCGTTTTAAATAGGCGACGAACGTCAATAATAATTAACAACTAAGCATGTATTTTGTGTCTTTTAAACCTATATTTGCATATCTGGGAGCTCAGTTAAATTATTTAACGGTAATATGAAGTATTTTGCTTTACGAGCTGAATTATGGCGTTTTACTTAGAATCTGACTCACTAAACGGCTAAAAGACTATCTCATATAATAATTATAAGGGTTATCTACCAAAAAAAAAAAAAAACCCCTCAAATATAGTTATTTTTTTTTTACAAATTTAACCATAACTTTTGGTATGTGCAATATTATACTTCCATATTTTTAATTTTTATAAATTTATATCTTCTGTATATAAATTGACCAACAAATTTTTCACTAAACACGAAATATGAATTGAGAATATTTTATTTTTACTGATTAGTAACAAAAATTTATTAAAAATAATTTAAAACAGTTAGCACAAATCACCAAATTTGTACACAAAAATATAAATTTGTAAATATTTAAAATATATAGGTATAATTTTTCACAAACTAAAAAATAAAGTTAAAATTATAAAAAAGTCATACTTCAGTATATTTTTTTGCAGTTATTTATTATTATTTTTATTAGAGATAACCGAAAAAAAAATACTATATAATATATGCTATGTATTATTATTACATGTCGTTATTTATTTTGGGTGTCGTTTTGGTAGTGAATGCTATCTAACTCTTTCACGTCTTTCCTTCTTGGAACATTAACGTGTCGTTTCGTTCAAAGACCGTGCCTAGTGGTTTTTATTAAAGTCAAACAATGAAATACTTCATGTCACTTTCCGTACTAATGAAATCTGATGTCGTTCAAGGGAAAAACGACGTGTCGTCAAAAGTTCACAGTCCATTGTGGCACTGTCCACCCATTCACAGTGAAAAGGTTAATAAAAGTCAAAAAGAAAAAAAAAAAGGAAAAACACGTAAGAAATAGAACAATAATCCAAATAAATGAATTAATTATAAAGAAAAAACCGAAAAAGGCGAAAAATCAAAATCCGCCCGCCTCATTCACAGTCACCTACCTTAATAATCTTCCTCATTTCAAAATTACGTCTCTATTTTCGGTGTCTCCGCCATTCTTCTTCTTCTGCCCATTAAAACCTCTCTCTAACTTTCAGATCCTTCTCGTGAGCTTTCTCTCTCTATAGATACGCACATATATATAGTATATATATCTCCTCCTTTTATTTTGCTTGTTCTCTCTGAACTCAATCCTCTAGACATTGATGCTTTTGGATCCTGGATTAAATGCTCCGATCGGTAAGCCCTAATATCCGTACAAGTATATAAATACGCTATCGTATCCTTGATTTTTTTGTGCGGAAATGGCGACCTCGGCGTTCAAATCGACCACGAAGCGAACTTCGATCGGGGGAGACGACGGCTCAGCTTCCTCGAATCGGAGCTCGGCTCACAGTCGTTCACGGAGTCTCAGCCGATTCTCGCACCGGCTTCCGGCTCCGGGGACCGATGGCTTCGATGAGGCTCCAGCTGCTCCAAGAGGGAGGTTCGTGAACACTGTTCGAGGCTCAGGGTTTCCGGAGATCAGTCTTGACGACCTCGCCGTTGAGTTCTTTGAGTCGTCTGGAGATAGAGGCCGCTCGGGTTCGCGTAACTCTGAGGTCAGTACGGCGAGTGGTTCGAGTGCGCTGCAGAGGCGAGGGAGGTCAGTGGCGAGGCAGGGCTCGAGGTTGACTAGTGGTGAGGGGAAGGGGAGTGTTGGTAGTAATTCTGGTAGTGGTGGAGGAAGGTTGGGTTCGGATAACGGTGCTCCGTCGAGAAGAAGGCGGTCGGTTTCGGTGGTTCGGTATCAGATTAGCGATTCTGAGGTAACCCCATTGGTCTCTTACTATCATTCATATAAGAGGGTTTTAAGTTTAATTCGTATTAATTCGGGTGACAATTAAAGGATTGAAATCATACAAATGAATGATATTGTGAAAGTTTTGTGATTTTCCTTTACCATATTCGTTGGACTTTTCTGGTTGAATTGAGACTGGTGGGCATGTTTTTATATGAGCTCAATACGTATGAGTGACTTTTTGTATCTCTTTTGAAATGACAGAGTGATCTAGATCATTCACAAAAACGTAACAATGCTAATCCAAAGAGCTTTGGTGGTGGAAACCACCAGGAACGGTCATCTCATAAGCCAAAAGCTTCTACCCACAGACAAGGATTGAGAAGGTCTTTTAGCCAGAAGGACTTGAAATCATGTGATGGCTATTCTGTAAGTTTTGTATCTTGTTTCTTATTGAAGTTTTGTCAAAAGTGTTTGTAGTGTATGGGAAATTTTGAGTTCAAATTTTTTAAAAGGGACAACTTTGAGTGTTGAGTTTGGAATCATTTTTAACATTGTATTCTTTTCTTGTTGCTTATTGAAGTTTTATACAACGTCTAGATGGGAAAATTTTGAGTCTAACCTGTGTAAAAGAGGCGGACAACTTTGAGTGTTGAGTTTGGGATCACTTTAAAATTGTACTCTTATTATTTATGTTTTTTCATATGCATTTTGATGGGAATTGATGTCGGTGATTCTTTAAGTTAAAACTAACATCTGTGGACCTCTCAGAGCCAGTCCTCAGTTCTAACTGATGATGAAGGGAGGGGTGCTCATTCTGGAAAAAATGGAATTGAGAGAACCATTCGAACAGTTTATGCACAAAATAAGGTTTATTACATATCTAAAAATTATCGTTTTGTGAGTTTTGCCTCAGCTTTGTGTGTTTGATGCCAATACTTAGTTGTTTTCTTCACCTTTTAGGCACAGCATCCAACTGGGGATGATATGAATGGGAGCTTCTATGAAGCCATGCGGACAGAACTTAGACATGCTGTGCAGGATATTAGAACAGAGTTTGAACAAGTTTGTACTCTAGTTTTCTATTGTATGTTTGGAACACTATATATATATACCCACATATTCTTACGTGTGCTAACAATAATTTCTGCTTCGTGATTTTCCTTAAGTCATTAGTACTCCTCTCAATTTGTTCAGGCAATGGGGAAAGCAAAACCCTCAGTTTCGGCATCAGGTGATTGCTTGCTGTCAAACGGTCCTGATGTACTTCAGGCTGTTTCTTCAATAAGGAGGAATTACTCAACCCAATTGGAAGAGGTATTAATCTTCAAATTGCTGGATCATTTCTAGTGACAAAATCTTGCTATATGGGTGAGAATTTTAACTGTGCACTAGAGAGTGCATAGTATGAAATATCATTTTTCAAACACACATCAACTTGTAACACCCTTAGTTTCCCACATACTTCTAGTAGAGATTAATTATCTTTTTAATTAAAGAGGCATTACTTCCTAAAACGTTTCCTTGAATACTTATTTGAAAATATGGGTTAATTTGAACTTTATACCTTCTTTTGAAGAACTCAATAGATAGTTGGTTTAGCCTTGGCTTAAAGATTTTCCAAGTCCTTATATATTTCCAAGCATGAGAATATGAAACACCAAGCGATTAGCCATTTTGTAAAAATCTACCAACACTGAAGTCCATAAAAATTTCTTTTCAAAATTAATATGCTTAGTCTCTCCTTTTCATATGGTAAGGTCATGATTAATAGCTGGGAAGGAGATGCTGAGTATTTAACTTGAATCTTACTTTATTTCTCTAAGTGACACCTAGCACCTTAAGTATTGGACTTGCATAAGCAGCTATTTGCCGACCTTGAGAGGTGCTTAAACATCTCAATACTTGTGTGTAAAATAGATTAGGTCGAGTGGTTAGTCCCATGGTTTGCTCTCATGAGCCATGAGGTTTGAGGCTCGATTCCTCATGGGGACCTAAAGCATTTAGGGGTTCAGCCAGAGGACAAGTATCAAAAAGGGGGGGAAAAAAAATGAAATGTCCTTTTTCTTTTCCCTTGGTATAGTTGAGGAGCTGTTGGTTGAACCTACTACACCTTATAACAGCTTTTATTTGTGGATTGTCCTTTGCTTGTCTATAAGTGGTCATTATTAAGATTTTGGCTGTCTTTAACTTTCTGTTTCAAGAACATAGTACATATTGCATATGATGTAAGAGTCATGGTTAATAATAATTTAGCTTGAATGTTTCTTGGAAACTTGTTTCAAATTGATCACTGTTCATCTTTGGAGAATTTTGCCTACAATGGAACATAATTTCTCAACTTGCAGTCTGAAAAACGCAAGCAAGATTTATTATCTGAAATTGTGTTGGAGGAACAACGTAGCAGGGAGCTCTCTAAGATTGTGAAGGAATTGCATCCAGAACCCAAGAACAGTGTTTTTGTAGACAAACAATCACGAACTGGAGTTGGGCCCAGAAGGGTAATATTCTTCTTTCTCTCTTTTATTTTTATTTATTTTTTTATTTTAGATGTCTTCTTTTTTTCTTTTTTTTTCCCCCTCCCTTCTGCCAGAGTCAAAGATTTGTTCTTGATTCCCTACCGTTAGAGAGCTAGTTCGATTACTTTTCAAATATAAATCATCTTTGTAACTTGAGTGCTTATTCACCAGAGGAGTACTGACAGAAGTAAGATGTCAAAGAGACTGTCTGAGGAGGCAGAGAAATACATTGAGGACTTCATTTCAAATGTTGAAGATACGGATCTATCATCAATTGACGGAGAAAGAAGTGATACAAGTTCAAGTCTTGGAGGAATAACAAAGACAAGAGTTTCTCAAAGTCCGGCAATGCCCACTCCTCTTCCTATTGACGACGATGGAGTTCTACTGCCTTGGTTAAAGTGGGAGACTAGTAATGACGCTTCACCTATAGGAGGCATGAATAAGATGGAGCCACCAGTAACTCCAAAAACTATTTCATTTGATGCTGCTCAGGTAGTATTAAAACTGCTTTTGGAATTTCTTTCTTGGGAGATATTGCTTTTTCACTTAATTAAATAATTGCTATTAGCATAATTACACACTTGACATGCATTCTTGATTTAACCCTTTTGAGTAGAAAAATATGCCTATTGAATTATGTAATTGACAATATAAATCTCATTTAAGATCTGTAATTTGTTTTGCAGGAAGTGACTAACGCCCAGGATCAAATTAGTCACTCCGCCAGTAGCCGGGGGAGCTGGAGTCCTGGGATTATGGATTCACTTCCAATTAAAGTGGTAGATGACGTTGGAAGTAACCAACGCTCATCGTATCGAGATGGATCAAAAACATCACATTTTGACATGGAAGAGTATCTCAAGCTTCAAAGAGATGAAGATGTTCTTTTTGAAAGATTTAGACTACGGCATAGAGTTAATTCGGGCGGTCTTCTGCTCTGTAACCAAATTTATTTTTAGCAATTTGTTTTTGGAGTGTTTTCCTTCTGTTGCAAACTACAGTGATTATTTGTATAGTTAATTTCTGTGTGTGTGAGGTTAGTAAATAATTTGTTCTAGATTAAGGAGTTATACAAGCTCTTAGTACATGAGCCTAGTTCATTTGACGACCCTAATTTTTAGCCAATGCAAATTTGGATCTAAGTTAATGGGTGCATACCCAATTAGTTTTATCCTTATCTATATAANAAATAACAAATATGACTATAGAAACACTATAATATTGTCAACTTTTTTTTTTTTGTCTTTCTTCATTTTCATTCTGACTTTGTTTGGTAGGAGGGATGGTGAAAGTATGGAGAGGGTTGGACAGAGGAGCGGAGGAGGAGAGTTATATTAATAGAAGAATTAATCAATCAGAATAATATTTTTGCATATTCCATGATACAAATTAATCTAAAAAGTATAATTTCTAGAGAAAAAAAATGGAATTCCATGAATATCTCTAATTAAATTGTATACTCTTAAGTTGAACAGCTTATTACAAACAGTGCGATCAGTTGCCAAATGAATGGCTTCTATTCCTTCCTTCTGGTGAGCCAAAACATATGATATTAGGGAGTCACCAAAGCCGAGTTTAGTTTGTTATAATAGGAATATTATAAGGCAATGGCTGCACAATAAAAGAAACAAGGTTAGGGAAGGCACTCATAATGCATCATGTCTTTAACTTTTATCATATTTTATAAGGGTTATGAGTTTGAACATAACAAGCCAATGAGTTGCTATGCAATTACTTAAAAGCTCACAAATACACTCTACTCCAAAAAACGATTCACCCGTTATTTTTGCTGCAATATTTAAGATTTTTTATGAGAACTGCATATGTTGTTTCCTATTTGATCACCTTTCTACATGCTAATAAGATATAATAATTTTGATAGGGTGTGGTTCTGTCTTCATATATGATTCTATGGGTTCCTACGAGTAGGTTGCATATGGTGCACAAGGTTCTCGTTCTGCTTACATCACGACAATTTTGGATGAGTATTTACGGCTTGTTTACGATAATGTTTACTACTTGAAATAAAAGTATTACTAGAAGATCTTCCTTAAAAAATGGTGGTCAGAGCTTCCTTAAAACAATCTTTTATTTTTCTAACACTTTACTTACAAAAAAAAATTACAAAAATACATTAGGTTAATTTTTTTTTTCTAATTCTATCGTTTTTTTGAATAGAAAAATACAATTTTTATAAAATATTTTTTAAAAAATAAAATTTTTAAAATGATTACTAGTTACTAGTATTTAAAAACTAGTTGCTGGTTACCAATTATCGGTTATGTACCAATTATAAATATTTTTAGTTATTAATTATCAGTGCTTGAAAATTGGTCACTAATTATTAGTTACTATTTTAAAAATTGATATTTTTCTAATAACCTTTTAAAATGTCGTAGTTTTCTAAAAATGCAGTACCTGATCTAAAAAAAAAAAACCGAGTCCACCGTAAACTTTCAATTCTTTTCTAAAATTGCGGTAGATTGCTTAATTTTCTCTTAAATAAAAGAATATTTTTTGATAGCTCTAACCCCTTGAGCCAATTTGCATGAATATTTTCTTTTATCACATTCATAAGGGTTATGAGCTTGAATATAACAAGCCAATGAGCTGCTGTGCAATTACTCAAAAGCTCACAAATACCCTCTACTCCAAACAAGGTTTCACCCGTTACTTTTTCTGTAATATTTAGGATTCTTTTGATGAAAACTATATATGTTGTTACCTACTTATTTGATCACCTTTCTACATGCTAATAAGATATAATAGGTTTGGTAGGGTTTGGTTCTGCCTTCATATATTCCATGGATTCCTACGAGTAGGTTGCATATGGTGCACAAGTTTCTGGTTATGCTTACATCGTGACAATTTTGGATGAGCATTTAGGGGCATTTTTACTATTTGAAGTAAAAGTACTATTAGAAGTTCTTCGTAGAATTGATGGTATTCATTGTTTCCTTAAAAAGATTCTTTATTTTTCTAACACTTTTACCTACCAAAAAAAATTACAAAAATATAAGTCAATTTTTTTTCCAAATCACTTTTTTTATTATAAAAAAAATACCATTTTAAAAAAAAATCTTTTAAAAAATATAATTTTTAAAAATATTTACTAGTTACTAATATTTGAAAACTAATTACTGATTACTCATTATATATAATATTTATAAACACCTTTAGTTATCAGTACTCAAAAATTGATTACTAATTACTAATTATTATTTTAAAAAATGATATTTTCTAACAACATTTTAAAAAGTCGCATTTTTCTAAAAAAATGTGGTGCCTAATCTAATTTTTTGTTCTGTAATTCTTTTTCTAAAATTGCCGTAAATTGTGTAATTTTCTCTTAAATAAAAGAATATTCTTTTGATAGTTGTACCCACCTCGAGCCACCTCGAGCCAATTTACATGACAGCTTGTACTATCGAAAATATTGTGAATAAATAAATTCGATAACCATCAATATAAAGTGCGTATTTTGTAAAGTTTGGGTTGTGAAATAAATTTATGGATACTACTTAATTAGAGCTTAGTATTGACAATTAAATTTGTAATTTTATTATGAAGGTTCGAGTTATCAAGTGGTATTTTATCTAAAAGTTTAGTTTTTGAAGGGTTTATTTGAAATGAATTGCAAAACTGTGGAAATTCTCACAAATTGCAAAACTTGGGTATTAGTTTGGCCCAAAAAAAAAAAAAAAACGAGGTTCTTCTCAGCCATTACATGTATGAGACACTTTTTCCTAAGTGCAAGTTTTGTGTTGACACCTATTTTGCTATTTGCTATGATATTCACAAAATAAAAAATTCCCTCACATTAGTTTCTTCTCTATTTCATCTTTTCTTTTTCATGTTAGAAACTGAAAATTAGAACTTTGCTCGTCTTTCCCTCCCTGTATTCTGAACTTTTCCCAAGTTATGGGGCTTTTCAACTCAAACTCTTATTGCATGTCTATGGATTAGTCTATTGAGGTAATGAATCCTTATGAAATTCGTAATTTTGCTTTATATTCTTGCTTTTGATTATTCTCACTCTCTGCTTAGGATTTCAAATGTTCGCCCGGACCATCCTAAACGAAATTTTAAAATAGATTATAGGTTATTTTGAACCTTAAGGTTAAAAGCTTGATGTTTTGAGAAAACAAGAGAAAAATTTATGGTTTAGTCTAATTGTTGGTTTGCTTTTTCAGTGAGTAACAATTGTTAGGGGTTAACTTTTAAAAGTTCTCTTAGTTTTTAAGCTTGTTGGAAAGCTTGTAAATGCATTTTGAGTCATTTTGGATAGTTTTAATTTGAGCTTTGGTGAAATATGAAATCTGAAAATTCTGAGCTTGTCATTGTGCAGCTCTGGTATTTTGAATATTTCATCTCCTTAAACTTATCCAAATACTCTAAAATTTTAGTATGTTGTAATAGACATCAAGTTCTTTCTGATTTTATCTTATTGGTAAAATTCTATTTAGAATTCAATTTTCTGTGAATTTTCTAAGAAGCCAGAATAGAGATAATTTCTGAAGTCGTGTTTGGTCGACCAGATTTTGTTTTGTAAACAAAAAGTTGCTTTGATTGATGCACTGAACAGAGGTAGGCCTCTGGGGCTATTTTTGTTGACTAAGGTTAGTTGACCAAACCTTTTCATATCTAGAAAGTGTTTTTAAGCTTCTTTCATTGTGGGTGATCGTAGTTCAGTCTCGATATACTCCAAATACCGTATTTGAGGACTTTACTCGTATTTTTGTTACCCATACATAATAAATAAGGATTTCATGAGCACGAACTCACAAGTTTAGTATATAGTTTTAGTTGATTGCCAAATTAAGTGAAGACTCTAATTAATAAGAAAATCATTCTTTATAGTGAGGAAATACGCTTATTGAAATTATGACCAGTTTGCAAATAACTATGGGGCTATTGCAAACAGGTCTATAAAGTATTCATTTGCAACTTAAGACTATTAGATGAATAATAAGATTATATACCCAGAATGGACCGGAGTATTTCATATGCCTAGCATACTATTTCTTGTTACATCGCATACAAATTAGCGTAATTGGATGTATGCCATAATGCTTGTGAGTAGTGCATGATAGTAAAACAAATATGATATTGTGCATATAATGGCTCTTTTTGCGTATCAAATTCCAGATTGATTTGTACGCCAGTTTAGTGCTACAATTGCATGCTAGTGATTAAGAAAATAACATGATTAAGCATGAAAGTACATACATGACATATGCTGCATAACATTTAGGATAGACTGGTACTGTCAGTCCATAAGGCACCATTACCACAAAAAGGGTCTAGGACCCTAGGTATATGCTCTTTCTCCCGGTAAGATTTATTATCCGACAAATAATCCCTTAAAGCCTTGCCTAGGGCAAGAAAGTAGGTTGAACACGGTCGAGTTGGGCGAGTTAAACCGCCTATCTAATTAATTTCAAATTATATTTTATAACCCGAAATTCACTCAATTTTAAAATTTTAAATTTGTAACCTGACTAATAAATTGGTTGGATTAGTTGAGTTAACCTGACTTAGGGTTTATAAGTATAATTTTAATATTTTTTATTTTACTATTTTTTCCCTAATTTTTTTACTTTTATATAATATATATTTAAAAATAAATTAAAAAACTAAGAATAAATTTTATTCAGTCAGGTCGAGTTACATGGACAAATTGTCAAAACCGTATAATCCGATCATTGTAACTTCGAGTTAAGATTTAACAACCCAAATTTAATTCGGATTATCTTTTAATCGAATCTGGCCAATTTGGGGGTTATTCAAGTTGGTCGGTTAAAAAGTTTTCTACACACCCCTACAAGAAAAGAAAAGATAGCCAAAGGTACGAGCATGAGCCGCCAACAGTACCAAGGGCCCCAGACACAATATATACGCATCCATTTGCATATGTTGTCAAGATGAGCTATTTGTTATTGGCAAAGTATCGTGATAAATGAGTCGATTGTTATCTCTGTGTTGATTACCTTTTCATAGAAATTCATGAGTTAAAATGCTTAACAGTCTTGTTAGTATCATACTTATTGAGCTTGTTAGTATCATACTTGTTAGTATCATACTTATAATGCTTAACAGTCTGGTTAGTATCATACTTATTGAGCTTTTTAGCTGACTACTATTCTCTTATATTGTAGGCAAGATGACAACTAAGGTTGAAGAGTGAATGGGAGCAGAGAAGCAGATCGTTCATGCAACGTACATATGGGACTGACTTATGACTTGTTTTATGAACGAGCTCTAGCTAAAGTATTTGAAAAGTGTATTTTCTATTATAAGTTAAAGCATCTTGGATGACTGGGATATAAGTTCGTTAAAAGTGCAATGATATTTTATTTAAACCAAAAAAAAAAATAAGTTTTTGTTAATCTGTATCTTTAAAAGCGGTTTAGATCGTAAACTCGTACTAGAATCTCGAGTCCAACGCTCTCCTTAGTAGCCTCTAGGTGCAAGAGAAAGCTTTGTTCTGACAGTTGCTTACTGTGCTAAAAACAAACGTGTTTTTTTATTTTATTTTATTTTTTTGTTATTCTGAAATTTCTAGATTTTTTTAAGTACTTTAGTACGGCTGGTTTGCTAGAGAGAGAAAAATATATGATATTCAATAGATACCAAGGACGGATTTTCAAAATTTCAACTTGTGCCCCTTTGTTAATAAAACATTCAATTTTATCCTTCATTTCCCTTCCTAAATTTTGATAATTTAAAATTTCACCTACATATCTCATAAAAAAAATTCAATAGTGCTTCTTATTTAACTCCATTGAATTTTACAATTTTTAAACTTTACTTATATTATTCTTAAATACTTGATTTTTTTCTCATACTTTCTATGAATAATTTTTATTTGGTCATTTTTAAAAAATATTTTTAATCATATTTTGGTCTATATCGACTATATGTGTTTAAAAATTACCATTTCTAGAATTCTCCTAAATTATGTTTCTCAATTACAAATCTATTTAAAAGAATTGAAGAAACAAAATACAAAGAACAAAAAGGAGGGAAAAAAAAACTAATTTAGCATTACATGTTGCCCCCTTGAAATTTTTTTTTTGGCTTCGTTACTGTTGGATACTCTTCTACCCTTCTAAAAAAATCTAATCAATTCTGAAATCTATTATACTACTCACTGTAATATATATATATATATATATATATATATATATATATATATGCGTGTTTAGTTTTAATGGTTACAACAATATTTAACCGTAAATGGCTATAATGATTTAAACCGTTAGATCTATATTTTATAGTTATGATTAGATTGGTAGTTAACCAAAAAAATTTAATGATATTTATTAATATCAATAAAATTTAATACTATTAATATTTTTTTTTTAGTATCCATTCATGGTTAAAAAAAAAAATTGAAACCATGGATAAGTCCTCCGTATATGTATATATATAAACGTGAAATTTTCAATTAAGGCAACTTTTTAAAGGCCCGTGATAATTGATTTAGACCATAATTAATGTTAAGTTATTGTCATTGAAAGAAGCTTATTAACTATGTCATATCTCTGAAAGTTGACGTTATTGGTTACAATAAGCTAAAGCCTAAGCTTGAAATTGTATATAACATATTACGTAGATAATGTGGGGCTCCTTTTTTATTTGAGATGTGTAAACAAAGAGTAACACTAGTATCCCCACTAAAAAATCAATACATAGTATGGCCATGAAAATTGCTACCTAAAATATGATAGAAATGTTGGTACAGGATAACAACACTAATGGACAGAACAAAGTTTATTATATCTTTCATCAATATAAATGATCATCTTAGTCAGTAAGCGACACTTCCATCAACTGAGAAAGAAAAAATAATTTTCTCAATTTGCAGTCTGAGAAACGTAAACAAGATTTGTTATCTGAAATTGTGTTGTATAATATTCTTCTCTCTTTTTTCTTTCCTCCTTCTGCCAGAAGGAAATAATATCTTCTTTATTTTCGGGTCTTTGAGTATCTAGCTCGTTACTGATCAATGGTCGAAAAACTCTTTGCCGGCACTTTAATATTTTTACTTACATTCGTAACAAGTTTCAATTCCATGCTTGGATTTATGTCAGAAGAGGTTCAACATTGTCAACTGTACTAGTTAAAACCCCTTTTGATATTTCATTTTAGCACAGCTATTAAATCAAGGACAAAGAAAAAAAAAAAGTAAAAAATTTTCTTCAATTTGAAAGAAAAGTCCATAAATTTTTTTTTTCCAAGTGGGGTAATGTATCCCCAAAATAATCTTTTGGAGTTATTAACTATAAATATATACCAAGTAATTTTTTACTTTAAAAATTCAACCCTCTATTCTTGGAAACTTCACTCCACATACAAAGATTGTAATATAATTTCAATTTCATCCATAACTCACCTTGTAAAACCTCACCTATTTTTTATAATTAAATATTTATTTTATATAAAAATGAGGCCCACTCCTTAATAATAATAATTCTCTCTCTCTCTCTCTCTCTCTCTCTCTCTCTCTCTCTCTCTCTCTCTCTCTCTCTTCTTTTCTTCTTTCTTTTATCATGTGAGCCTAGAACCCATCGAAATCCCCCCTCCCTCAGCCGAGTTCCAACAAAATCCTCCAGCCATCGTCGACGGCTACTACTACTTGGGATCGAATTGTCGCAGCCCCACGAGCTCCCTGTTGGAGTTACGGCAAAGCTCTTCACCACCTGTATCGATGCAAATATCCGTAGAGTATTTTCAGTCGTCGACAACTTTTTTAGCCGATTTAGGCCGTGAAATTAGTCTTCTTAGCTTCATCTCATTACGAGAAACATCATGGTAATATATCTCTTAGTTCTGTTCTACCCGGATTGAATTGTGCCATTGTCGAACAGTTTTGAGCTTTTAGGTTTACTAGTTGACTTTTTAATATGAGCATTAGATCATCCAATAAATGTCATATTTGTGATGTACTCTTGAAAATAAGAAAAACGAGATATATAATAAATGTCATATTTGTGATGTACTCTTGAAAATAAGAAAAACGAGATATATATTAACTATATTTTGTGACATGCACAGAAGTCGAAATTGGATAGCTTTGATTTAGCCTCGTTTTGTGTATTACAAGGTCGAGTTTTGACTCAAGTCCGAATTGGTCACATTATATATCTAAGATAGCTAATTTGGATGATAAGAATTCAATGGTGAGATTTGTTTATCAAATTAAGGCTTTGTTGGAAAAACGATATTTCAAATCGAGTGTTCGAGGGTACGAAAATAACTCTCGACCCTCCAAACGATCGTCAAACAATATCAAAGTACTTCATAGCATTATAACATGATCTAGTCACTTGTTTGATGTAGGAATTGAATTACTTGATTTCGGAATTAGTTTCATTAAGAATTTACATATTTTTAACAAATATGGAAAGTTTGTGAAATATTTTGTAAAAATGTGTTTACATACACTTTTAAATCTGATTTGATATTTAAACTGCCAAGAAAATACGTCATACTAATTTATGTACCATATATC
Organism: Parasponia andersonii; assembly: GCA_002914805.1. Lineage (NCBI taxonomy): Eukaryota > Viridiplantae > Streptophyta > Magnoliopsida > Rosales > Cannabaceae > Trema > Trema andersonii. Next base: position 33,674 of record JXTB01000326.1, on the reverse strand, counting down.
TTGTTTCGGAATTGTTTTATGTATGAATTAGATTTTATGATTTTTGATAAAAATAACAGTTATACTACCAAAATTTCTAGAAAATCCAAATTGAATGGAAATTTAGTTTTGAGAACTAAACTTGATTGATTAAAAATACTATATGATTTGTTTTATGATTTTGTGGAAAATGGTACAGTATTGTAATTCATATTATCTATATAGCATTGCATGCATCATTACACTTATGCGACTGACGGATTTATAGTGCCCCTTCAGGGTACTTGGACTTATGATACCAGTCTGGAGTACTTGGGCTATATTGCATACTCACGGTCACCAACTTAGGGGACTCGGACAACATTATACATTTACAATCACCTATTTGTTTGGCTTAGACTATATTGCATACTTACGATCATCAATTTAGGTGGCTTGAATATATCATTGACTGCATTGCTTGTTATGTGCTTCATTTGAATAATACGTACTTATTTTGAGATAATGTTTTATAATAATTTGAAATATTTGAACCTTTGAATGATAGTTTTAATTGGATGTTTGGAAAATTATTTGAATATTTTACTGATCATGCATGACTTTGAAAGTAAGTATTTACATTTTGGTCAAAAACTTGTAATTGAATCTCTACTGAGCATTTGTATGCTTACTCCCCTACTTCTCCTATTTAAGGTATTTGTCTAATTGAGGTAGTTATCTTAATAGTTAGATAAGCCGTTTGGCTTGTGCTTGCAGTCTTATTCTTATTTTTTGGTAGATATCTATATTTTGTTTGATTTTCTTTTCTTGTTCAAATATTTAGCCAAATTTAGTGTTTTTACTAAGTAGATGTATGAGGGTGATATTACTATAAATTTAAGTACTTGAAATTATAAACAATTTTTGTAAATTATTTTGGATATTTGTAGTTGATATTTTATTAACCTCAGTTTATTAAAATTTATGGTTTTAAAAAATGTTTCTAAATAAATTAGCTAAAATTCTTCTAAAATTTTAGTGGACATTTTCTTTCAGTATATTAAAGTGATGAGAGTTCCTTTGTTATAAAATTTAAAGTGTTTGAGGACCAAAATGTAAAAATCCAAGTACTTAGTTTTAGGGCTGGAGCTAAAAATTTATTTCAGGGGGGCAAAGGAAAAATTACCTCACCATAAAATAGCATAAGAAAACTAGAAAATTTTCCTTAAAAAAAGTAAAATTAAAAATTTGTACTATTTTTAACAAGTCCATAAATGTATTACAATTACTCTCGGTGATGTCTCATGGTCTGACATCACTGTATAATAGCTTTATTGTCAATATTATCCGAAATTTCTTTCTCAATATAATAATTAAATTGTTATTTATCTATTGATCTCTCATTTAGTTGTGTAATCGATTCTTCATAATGTTCATAACAGAAGATATGTTCTCTATAGTTGTAGTAACAACAAGTAAAATTAAGCTGGTACATTGTAACTTAATTAAAGGTATCAAACATAAGCCCTCTTAGCCTTTTTTATAACACTTAGTTCAGATATAGATACACTTCCAACTTTTAATATACAATCCCACATTCATAATCTTCATATCCTCACAAAGCTCAAAAGATTAATTCACTAACAAACATTATGTAGATACATATATATAACTAGGCCAAGTCATTTGTTTGCTGAAAAATATTATATATTACATATATATAACTAGACAAAGTCAATTTCTAATTATTTTGTTTATGGGTTGCAGCACACACTTTAAAAGATGAGTAATATGCTTTACTTAATATTTAACAAAAACTATTGAAATGAGCTTTATAATTATGAATTGGCTTTACTAATGAGAAATACCTAAATTTTCAAGGGGGCAAGTATAAGATTTTATAGATTAAGAGAAAGTAAAATAATTTTTTTTTATAAAAATGTTATATACTAATTTTTTTTTCAAAAAAGTCGGGGTTGGGAAGGGGAGGGTAATTGCTTTCCCCCCTCAGACCCTATATGGCTCTGCTACTGCCTAGTTTGTACCAAATTTTGCAAATATACTAGATATTTATATTTTTATTTAGTCGTAACTTTAGATTTTCAGTCATGACATATCTAGTCATGGAAAAAATTTTAATTGGCAAAGTCACCCATTCGATCTTCTCAATGATTTGAAAAATTATTTCTACATATTCTAATTTAATAGAAAACTTCTGTTTTTGTTTGGAATTTTCGGTTGTTCGGCAATTATAATTTTCTCTTAATTTAAAATATTGTTCACAATCCTGTTCACAATGTCAAAACTTGTTGAGATTGATAAACACCTAATACGGAGAAGATTGAAAGTGGAATACGCCTTATATTTCAACAGAAAAGCTGGCTCATGACATCCTTACCAGAATTTATATGTCCAAATGCAGGTTGAGGAGGGTAGAAAATCCCAATATTCTCTAGGAATTATTCTCACTAAGACTTTTCATCAATAAGATGTGGATCCCACTCAATTTTTAGCTTCAAAATGGTCCATAAAAATAGGTTTTATAATAAATTTAATCTTTAAAATTCACTTGGGCTTTCAAGCCCAAGCCAAGCCTAAATTATTTCCTTAACCCATTTTCCAACATTAATTTCATGGTTGTAATTTTATTTTGGAAGTCTTTCTCTTTTATCCATTTTAGTGGTTTTACTATTAGGCGCTAGCTGTACAGACATTATGTTTTCCATTTTGTTTTATTTTTAGACTATATAAGATACCTTATTAATGTATCTAGTCACATATAGATCAACATACAGAGTTTAAACTCTATAATTTTCTCCCAAGTTTCAAGTTTAAAATCTTATTATTTTCATACACTGATCGCTGGTGAAAGCCACCATGGAGTCTATCAGCAAAAACAATGTAGTAGAAGAAAAAGATCTGAATAAATGGCTTCCGGTCACTAGTTCTCGGAATGGAAAGTGGTGGTACTCCGCTTTCCATAATGTCACTGCCATGGTTGGTGCTGGAGTTCTTGGTTTCCCCTATGCCATGTCTGAACTTGGATGGTATATATAAAATATATATATATTTATGAGCCAGTACAATAGGGATTTTTTTTTCTTTATTTTATACATATAATATATTTTTTTCTTTTACCTTTATTTACAATTAAGCTACGAAACTCATTTATTTTATAATTATTTAGGCTTCATGATTTCATGAATTGGAATTAATTTGTCTCACTTTGGAAATTTCTATACAACTAATTGTATGACTAATAATTTACTAACAGACTAAGCCATCAAAAAAACCTTTGCTAATTAAATTGGGTTTTCATGTATTTATTAGGCTAAATTAAGTATTGAACATTTGTAAAAATAAAATTGACGAATAAAGATTGGGTTCTATATAGCTACCAATTCATCCAGCATGATAATAACATTTATGTAGTAATTTTGAATAGTTTATTTCGAACGTGCTGAATGAAATATGATTTTGATTTAAATCGATGTCCTGATTAGGGGTCCCGGCACAGCTGTGATAGTTCTATCATGGATTATCACTCTCTACACCTTATGGCAAATGGTTGAGATGCATGAGATGGTGCCCGGGAAGAGGTTCGACCGGTACCACGAGTTGGGTCAGCACGCGTTCGGCGAAAAGCTAGGGCTTTGGGTGGTGGTGCCTCAACAGCTGCTGGTGGAAGTTGGAGTGAACATCGTGTACATGATCACAGGAGGGAATTCACTCAAGAAGTTCCATGACACTATATGCAATAGGTTCAGTACAAGTCTACACTGCGAACCTATTAAGAGAACTTACTTCATCATGATCTTCTCAGCCGTTCACCTCATTTTGTCTCACCTTCCCAATTTCAATTCCATCACAATTATCTCCATTCTAGCAGCTTTCATGTCCTTGAGGTAATATTAGTGAAATTTAATTTTATAGTAGTTATCGATCTTTTACTTCAATTATACATTTAAAAAAAATGCATAATTTTATATGATGCGTAACAAACATGTCTCTAGATTCAATTACTTGTGTGGTTGGTTTTCCTATTCATGATGATATTTTGCTTGGCAAATTTGATTTACTTTATTAAGTACTTTTTTCGGAACCTATTTATCAATGTTAAGGAAATTAGGAATATTTTCTTAATATGGGGAAGATATTTATAATCTTTTTTATTGATTTTGTCACGACCGAAAATCTAAGGCTGTGACTTTTAGTAATTTTAAGTGAAAATAGTGATGAATAGTAGTTTCTAAAATTTCAAAAAAAAATAAAAATTAAATACTTGAAATTTAAGTTTAATCCTCAAAATTAAGTAAATTATGAGATTGGACAAATTTAAAAAACATAACATTATCTACCAGTTTTAAATTTGTAGAATATTTTTTTTTTTCATTTTAAGATGAGAGAAAATCCTAATTAACTAATTTAAAACTTTTATTAATGTATGAAGTTTATTGAAACAGTTCAAATTAAAATCCTAGGCTCAATGTTCAATGATTTACATAAAATTGTTTTATTTTCTAAGTACTCAATTTAATAAAAAATCATACTCATACATCTACTCAGTAAATATATTACTATTGGCTAAATAAATTTAACTTGAGAAAGAAAAATTAATACCGAGTATAAACCAATCAATGAAGATGATTTGAAACTGCAAGCATATATTAAACATGCTTGCCAAGCCTCTAGATTAATTACCACAAAATAGGTCAACACCTGAAATGGGTGGAAGAAGAGGGTGAGCACAAGAATGCTCAGTAGAAACTCAATCACCTATTTGAGTGTATGCAATTTTATCAAACCTATATAATTAATGCCTTTTCCAAAATCCATTTATAAACCAAATTTATAAAACAAGTAGTATCCAGAATAATCACATATTCAAAACCAAAGTCAAAAATCGCAAGATTGTACATATCATAAAGCAACCCATCCTATGAGCTCGCACCCTCACATCACGAACTAGAGTAACTCGTACTACGTGTACTAAGTACTCTCTGCCTGATATGTATCCCAAAAAATCAGAGGGACACCCATGTGTTTAAGCCTACCGAACCGAAGGAGCAACTGAATGCCTACACCTACCAAATGGGGATAATCATAAAAACCTCGTGCGGGTTTACGAGCTCTCACCGAAGGCCGGTGTACTAGTCCACCTACTACAACAATGCGATGCCTAAGATGTATTTCATGTATGATCCTATGGTATATACAATATATAACAAAGTATGCATAATAATCATGCAATACATAATCAAACAACGCTTTAAAATTCAACTTGGCATTATTCTGTGTTTTACTATACATGGGCAGCACACCGCTATTTTACCCCATGGTCATAATATAAAATATGTATAAAATTCATGCAGTCCAATCCCAGCATAATCTTATAATTTTCAGCAATTTATCAAAATATCATTTTATTCACGATTTTTCATAAAATTAGTTATAATGAAAATTTTCAAATTTAAAATATGTATAAAATCTGGTAATTGAACCCCTACCTTGAAATAGTTTTCATGCTAGGCTAACAACGCTAGAAAAGTCCTCTGTTGATCAATTGGTTGTTCAGACAGTCGTTCTCGGATCTCGTCACATTCACTTGAAAAGTTGACTTTTCAAATGGAGCCTCAGATTGAGAAACAGAAATCACCACTGAATTCAGAACACCCATAAACATTGGGTTAAACATATAATTTGTCAAAAACGGGTTTCGGTGCGAGACCGGCCTGTGGTACGTAAAATGGTGTAAATCACGACCTATTTTCTCTTCGTGCCACTTCGGAGAATAGTGGTATTTTATATCAAAGTTCATGTTTCGACCTCACTGAGTCCAAATTCGAAGTCAGAACTCAATTTTGAGGTCCCGAACATTAAATGGGCTCAAAAATCCAAAAATTACAAAATTACCACATTTGGAAAATAATTAGAAAAATACCACATTTTCATCCCAATAATTAACGATCTTCCGGCTATCGTTTTAACACTTCAAAATCATGAGATTTCATGTTTCAAACTTTAACACTTCAAAATCATGAGATTTCATGTTTCAAACTCCTCTTTTACGTGGTAAAATTTTCTCATGATAAATAGTTCAATTCTGAAATAATTACGAAAATACCACAAAAATAAATATTAAAATATTACTACAGTAGTCAACGACTCACTGGACCCGAGTTGGAGATCAAGATTGGTTAGAAATGAAAGCTGGAGTTGAGACGAGTCCAACGGTGGTGGTGGTGAGGTAATCGGACGTCGGAAGAGGAAACGGTGGGTGAAAAACCGTCCCGGTGGCGCTAATCTCGGGCGGCCTTTTCTCCAGCGAGGAGCGGCGGCAGTACCCGGTGCTGATTTGTCGGCGTCTTCCGGTCACGATGGGTGGGCACGTCAGACACGGCGGCAGCTGGTGGCTCGGCTAATGAACAGTAACCGTGGGTTAGTTTCGGGGGACTTTGGTGAAGAAGAAGAGAAAGTTGGAGGATTTATATGCAATTTTTTGGAAACTGTAGCAATAGGACACGTGGCGCAATCTGGTTCGACCGAAAAAAGTTTCTGAAATACCATTTTGGCCACAATTTTAAAAAGATTCTTTCATTTTAGCCCCTCCTTAATTACACTTTTGTCCTCGATTTGTAATTATTTTTTCACTTTTGCCCCAAATGTATCTAGGTTTAATCCTGTCTAGATTCAACACCAATAATTTAATTTAAAATAATTCAAAATATAGAATTACCAAAATACCCTTTAATTTAAAATTATTTAATTACTCTAAAATTTAGGATTTTACAGATTTCATTTTTCAGACCAATTCTTTTACTGAAAAAACAAAAAAATAAAAGGAATGTGTCATTAAGCAAGCTCAAATTTTGGAAAATGTCAAAATATCTGTGGTGCTAAGTATCACAAGGGTCACGCTGCAGCACACGTGATCGCTCCCCTATGCGGCGCCCGCTTCAAGTCGAGCCAGCCTTATCACCCGCAATATGCATATAAGCAACATCGACTGGTTTCGCCCTGTCTTAGGCTCATCAGGGAAATGGCTCCAACTCCCAACCAGTTTTTGTGGGTAAGAGTATGCAAGGCATCTCACACATACCTTCGGAGTCATCTAGACTAGTCGAATTTGCTATCGTGCAGTTTGCTCTTCCTATCACTTTGTAAGAGGTTACAAACTCTCCCCCACTGAAAATCATGCACATCCTCGTGCATAAAACCATCACACTAAATTGCTCTACCTTGCCTACCCTTTCATTCGGTGCACATCCAATGGTGTTATGCCCCACGCACCAATACTGGCGCTTGGCATAGACGCAGTCTCACTATTGTCTTATAATTCGTTATGATCTCAATAAGGGCTGATTGCATCTTAGTAATCTCCATCCAATGGAATACGGTAATATCTATCCACATCTACCGTTTAGGTTCTGGTACCACTTGTCACGCTGCAGCACACATGATCGCTCTCCCATGCGGCGTCCGCTTCAAGTCGGGCCAACCTTATCACCCGCAATATGTATATAAGCAACATCGACTGGTTTCGCTCTGCCTTAGGCTCATCAGGGGAATGGCTCCAACTCCCAACCAATTTGTGTGGACAAGAGTATGCAAGGCATTCCACACGCATCTTCGGAGTCGTCTATTCCAGTTGAACATATTATCGCGCAGTTTGTTCCACCTATCACTTTGTAAGAGGTTACACTAAGTCTCGTAGAGAGGCGTGAGATTCATTATCATGTGCTATATTAGTATATGGATGCGCTATATTAATTAGTATATGTTGCCAAACAATAAGCATCGTAGTTGTCCTGTAGCGTTACTCTAAATAAATTATTTTTTTCTCTCTTTTTAGTTAAGCTTAAAATTTATTATTGTAATTAATTTTGCAGTTATTCTACTATTGGTTGGGCAGCTTCCCTTAGTAAAGGAGTAGCCCCAGATGTAACGTACGGCCAGAGGGCTTCAACAAGGGCAGGCAACGTTTTCAACGCCTTCAGTGCCTTAGGAGACGTGGCTTTTGCATTTGCAGGTCACAATGTGGTCTTAGAAATCCAAGCAACAATTCCTTCCACACCAGAAAAGCCCTCAAAAAAGCCAATGTGGAGAGGGGTTATGGTAGCCTACGCCGTTGTTGCCGTGTGTTACTTTCCAGTCGCTTTGATTGGTTATTGGGTGTTTGGTGACAAGGTCGAAGACAACATCCTCGTATCCTTGGAGAAGCCATGGTGGCTCATTGCCCTTGCTAACATGTTTGTCGTTGTCCATGTCATCGGTAGTTATCAGGTAAAATTATTATACAATTAAAACTATTTATTTCATTAAGAGAAAAATCCTGCTACTTTAAACTATTTTGTATCTCATTAAGTAAGAAAAATGCTTAGTTGCAGCATTGGTACCTAGCAACGTACTAATAAAAGTGAACTAGGTCTCAATTGTAAGCATTATTGGTGCTTATTATGACTTTGCACTACGTATTAATAAACGATGGATCTCATTTCAAAGTTTTCTGAATCTCTCATTTTAATTAGTAACGGGTGCTAACTAAAGCAACGTCTTTAGTGTTTTTTTTTGTAAATTTAGATTTGCGATCCATTCTCTTATGGTGCTATAACGTCTCTCTACATAGAATTTTATTTTTTCGAAGCAAAGCTAAAACGAATATTATCAATATAAGTTGGGTGAGATTACTGTTTTTTCTTTCCCTCTCTTTTCTCATCTAAATATGGCTTTTGTAAATGCAGATCTATGCCATGCCAGTGTTTGATATGTTGGAGTCAGTCTTGGTTCTGGGGATGAAATTCAAGCCGACCATATTGCTTCGAATAGTAACTCGGACCAGTTACGTTGGTAAGCATTTTCTAATCTATTTAACTATATTTAATAGCACCATCAATATTAATATACCAAAGCTTTGGAGAATTAATTTTGTATAAATTGCATTACTCTAATCAGAGCTGTGTTATGTTGTTTTGTGAATATGCAGCATTGACCATGTTTGTTGCAATCACATTTCCTTTCTTTGGTGGGCTTCTTGGTTTCTTCGGAGGCTTTGCTTTTGCTCCCACAACGTACTTTGTAAGATTAATTGCTATAATTAACCTATATATAGGCCCACATGTTTAATTAATAGACTAATTAAAATATTCTGTGACAGCTCCCTTGCATAATGTGGCTTACTATTTACAAACCAAAAAAGTTTGGCTTGTCTTGGATTGCAAACTGGGTAAGCTAAAAAGAAAGAAATCTTTGGTTAATTTGACGTCCCCCCAATTTTATTACGTATTGACTCTCTAAGTATGTAAATATATTGGCAATTTTCTCAGTTTTGCATTATAGTTGGCGTGACGTTGATGATTTTAGCCCCCATTGGTGCATTGAGGCAGATCATACTTCAAGCCAAGAATTACAAGTTCTACTCTTGAGACTTTCAAATGGAGGGCGCGCAATGAGAGCTTTGATCTGACAATTGCTAAGTACGCTAAGAGCAGCCATGTTTATATATATATATATATATATATATACACTTATAGGAGCGAGTTTAAGTAAGCATTGGTTGATTGTGTATAGTAGGAATGGATGGCTACAATTGATTGTGTAGTCGTTCTAAAATAAATGTTTACATTTATTTCTTATTGAAATTCGTTGAAACATTTAATCAATATTTTTCGGATGGATAATTTGTTTATTACCTATAAATTATAATTTTTCAATTTGAGAAGTGTTATTCAGCTTGATTATGGGGCCCATTATGGAAAGCACCCACATATGCTCGGTATGAAAATTCAATCGGGGGAATAATTCGTATATTTCTTTCAATTTTCATTTCTTTGATTCTTATTGTTTTCCATAGCTACATTCGTAGCTATTTCTTTGTATTGATTTTTTTTTTTCACTCTTTTTCTTATCTTCTAGGTTTTCATCATTTCTTGCTCGTTGAAGTACTTTTCTATTAAAATCTTGGCCCGACCTTTTCATAAAAGTCTTCAGAAATCATTTAGTAACCATCATGCTTCTCTAGCTAGGAAATCTTAGCCCCGTTTTTTATTATTATTTTTTTATTTATTTATTTTTTTTTCGAAGAAAGGCTCTTGTGGTTGAATGTAACTGTCAGTAATTCTCATGATAAAAATGTTTATCCCTGTTGATAGGAAAAACAAAAAATTCTTATAATATTATATTATATAATATGAATTTTCAATTAGTATTTTTATTTTTGCTCCATGCTAATAAGTTTGACCAAGTTAAAAATAACTTGAAATAGCAAATCACCTATTTCTATTTTATTAGTGAATCTCGCACTCTCCCTCTTTCTATTTTCATTTTTGTATCTTTTCTTTTCTAATTTTAACTTTAATTTTTTTAATTATCTTTAATCTGCAACTATTATGTAGAAGATTATTCAACTAAAAATTTTTAGGGTGAGGTTTAAATTTAGCAATCTTTTGCAGCTGGTTGCCAGAGAAAGAGGAAAATATGATGTTGGATTGGATACTCTTCGTTTACGCTTTAATTTGGAAATATGATCAATACTGAAAATCTATTGAATTACTAATTGGAATCAATGCTCTAAACATGAAAGTTTCAACTGAGGCAACTTCTCAAAGGACTTTATAATGAGACTATAATTGGTGTCAAGTTATTGTAGTTAAAGGAAGCTTAACTATGTCATATCTGAACGTTGAAATCGATTGGATGAAAATATAGATGTTGACATAATTGTCGAGGTTTAGATTTATAGATGATATCGACGAATATTCCCAAAAAAAATAGATATTTTGAAAATAATTCTAATTTTTCCAATAAAACTTTATAAAATGCTAAAATAACTATTATTACTTGATTTGAACTATATTGACAATAAAATGACTTATATTTACTGAATATGATATTTTTTTCCGTATATATTATACATTATACAATGAATTAGTTACAATTATGTTAGAGAATCTGTCACGACCCAAATCCCAAGACAGTGGCAAAAGGGGAATTTCGTTAGAATTGGAAATTCTTTAATTTATAAAGAAAATATTTTAAGAATTTTAAGAATTTTTTTTAAAACCGATACGATAAATAAATACCATTGGAATTCCAACCAGTAAGTCTATCTTACAGTTCATAGTCACTAATAAATGTAGATTGAATAATTATTAGAAAAATTAAATTCAACTAGTTAATTGAGTATCACTATCTACACATCAACATCAAATTAGTTTGGCATATATAGTTTACAGACATATTCAAATTAATATAATCTATTTATTTAATAAGACTTAAACACAAGTCTTAAATCCACACCCTTAGCATTACTAAGTCACGAATTACGAGTAAAAGATAGCTTCTTAATTTGCTTGTTGGTCGTTAATATTACACTGGACACCACTTATGAAGAAAGTAGGGGATGAGCATAAAATGTCCGGCAGGTTACCCAATTTCCCTTTTTGAGAAAGTTTTTATAATTCTTAAAAGACCTACATAGTAAGTAATACTAGAAAGTATTTTAATAAATATTAAGCTTTCAAAATATATATAGAAATCATGCTAAAACAAAAGCCAGATATCCAGGTCAAAATGCATAGAAAATCGTAAATAAGCAAGCATAAAGCACATCACCTAAATCAGTATCTGACATGAGCTCTCACCATTTCATCACGACTAGAGTAACTCATGCTATATGTATCGAGTGTTCCCTGTCTGACATCTATTTCGGGAAACCGGAGGAATACCTATATGTCTAATCCTACCGAAACGGAGGGGCACCAAATGCTTATATCTACCGAGTTGAGATAGTCAGAAAATAAATCCCGCATGGCTTTACGAGCTATCACTGAATGCAGGTTTACTAGTCTGCCTACTATAATACCATGATGTCTAAGATAGCTCTCATGTATGATCAAATGAAATGTGTAATATATGGAGTTTCAAACAATCATGCAGTGGTTTAACATTCTAGACATGCTCTAATTTTTAAATAGAAATCCATTTTGTACTTAAAAATCCAAAAACACTGTTCATAAGATTTAACCAAATCCCAAGATTAAATCTAGTACAAAATCATACATAGAATATCTAGAGCAGTCCATAATATTTCACAAGTTCACAATTCATTAAAATAATTATTCAATCAATTTAATTTAATAAAATTATGAAATTTCATTTTTTAGAATAAATTCCAATTAATAAAAAATAATAGAAAACAAGGAAATTGAATCCTCTACCTCGAAATAGTAATTATTTTGAACTAGCGATACTAGAAAAGTCCTCTCTTGATTAGCTGGTTGTTCAGACGATCATTTCCGCATTCTGACACGTTTATTTAAAAAGGTGAATTTCCAAACGGAGCCTCAGATTGAGAAACAGAGGTTACTACTGAATTCAGAATACCAAAAAATATTGGGTTAGACATAAAGTTTGTCGAAAATGGGTTCCAATGCGGAACCGTCTCGTGGTAGGCAAAATAGTGCAATTCACGAGCTATTTTCTTGATTTTCATGCCACTTCAGAAAATAGTGATATTTTATATCAAAATTTATGTCCCGATCTTATTGAGTCTAAATTCGAAGACAGAACTTAGTTTCGAGGTCTCAAGCATTAAATGAGCTCAAAAATCCAAAAATTATAAAATACCACATTTTGAAAATAATTAGAAAAATGCCAATTTTCAATTTAATAATTAACAACCTTTCGATTACCGTTTCAACACTTCAAAATCATGAGATTTCATATTTCAATCTCTTCTTTCACGTGGTATAATTGTCTCGGAGAAAATAACTCAATTTCGAAATAATTAGAAAAAATACCACAAAAATTTAATATTAAAAAAATGCTACAGTAACAAACTTCTCACCATAGCCGAGTTAGAGGCCGAGAGTGGTCGGAAATGAAAGCTGACGTTGAAATGAGTTCAACGATGACGACAACGAGCTGATCGGATGTCAGAGGAAGAAACAGTGGATGAAAAACCGTTCAAGTCGCTGTGAGTTCGGGCGCTCTTTTCTCCGGCGAGAGGCGATGGTTCACGACGGCAGCACCTGGTACGGGTTCGTCGGCGGCTTCAGATTAGAGTAAACAGGCATGTTGGGCATAGTAATGGCTAGTGGCACGACAGTGAACACTAACAGAGTGTGTATGGTTTCATAGACCTTCGCAAAGAAGAAGAAGAAAGGTGGTTTTTATACAATTTTTAGAAACTATTGGTAATAGGACATGTGTTTCTACCTGAGTGGACCGAAAAAAAAGTTTTTAAAATTCCACTTTGACCACAAATTTTAAAAGATTCTTTCACTTTAATCTCTCCTTAATTATATTTTTGTCCCTAGTTGGTAATTTCTTTTTCACTTTTGCCCTAAATGCACTTAGATTTTATTTTGTCTAAGTTCAANTTGAAATAGCAAATCACCTATTTCTATTTTATTAGTGAATCTCGCACTCTCCCTCTTTCTATTTTCATTTTTGTATCTTTTCTTTTCTAATTTTAACTTTAATTTTTTTAATTATCTTTAATCTGCAACTATTATGTAGAAGATTATTCAACTAAAAATTTTTAGGGTGAGGTTTAAATTTAGCAATCTTGTGCAGCTGGTTGCCAGAGAAAGAGGAAAATATGATGTTGGATTGGATTCTCTTCGTTTACGCTTTAATTTGGAAATATGATCAATACTGAAAATCTATTGAATTACTAATTGGAATCAATGCTCTAAACATGAAAGTTTCAACTGAGGCAACTTCTCAAAGGACTTTATAATGAGACTGTAATTGGTGTCAAGTTATTGTAGTTAAAGGAAGCTTAACTATGTCATATCTGAACGTTGAAATCGATCGGATGAAAATATAGATGTTGACATAATTGTCGAGGTTTAGATTTATAGATGATATCGACGATTATTTCCAAAAAAAATAGATATTTTGAAAATAATTCTAATTTTTCCAATAAAACTTTATAAAATGCTAAAACAACTATTATTACTTGATTTGAACTATATTGACAATAAAATGACTTATATTTACTGAATATGATATTTTTTTCCATATATATTGTACATTATACAATGAATTAGTTACAATTATGTTAGAGAATCTGTCACGACCCAAATCCCAGGACAGTGGCAAAAGGGGAATTTCTTTAGAATTGGAAATTCTTTAATTTATAAAGAAAATGTTTTAAGAATTTTAATAATTTTTTTAAAAAACGGATACGATAAATAAATATTATTGGAATTCCAACCAATAAGTCTATCGTATAGTTCATAGTCACCAATAAATATAGACTGAATAATTATTAGAAAAATTAAATTCAACTAGTTAATTGAGTATCACCATCTACACCTCAACATCAAATTAGTTTGGCATATATAGTTTACAGACATATTCAAATTAATATAATCCATTTATTTAATAAGACTTAAATACAAGTCTTAAATCCACACCCTTAGCATTACTAAGTCACGAATTACGAGTAAAAGATAGCTTCTTAATTTGCCTGTTGCTCGTTAATATTACACTGGACACCACCTGTGGAGAAAGTAGAGGGTAAGCATAAAATGCCCAGCAGGTTACCCAATTCTCCTTTTTGAGAAAGTTTTTATAATTCTTAAAAGACCCACATAGTAAGTAATACTAGAAAGTATTTTTATAAATATTAAGCTTTCAAAATATATATAGAAACCATGCTAAAACAAAAGCCAGATATCCAGGTCAAAATGCATAGAAAATCGTAAATAAGCAAGCATAAAGCACATCACCTAAATCAGCATCTCACATGAGTTCTCACCATTTCATCACGACTAGAGTAACTCATACTATATGTATTGAGTGTTCCCTGCCTGACATCTATTTCTGGAAACCGGAGGGATACCTATATGTCTAATCCTACCGAGACGGAGGGGTACCAAATGCCTATACCTACCGAGTGAAGATAGTCAGAAAATAAATCCTGCACGGCTTTATGAGCTCTCACTGAATGCAGGTTTACTAGTTCGCCTACTATAATACCGTGATGTCTAAGATGACTCTCATGTATGATCATATGAAATGTGTAATATATGGAGTTTCAAACAACCATGCAGTAGTTTAATATTCTAGACATGCTCTGATTTTTAAATAGAAATCCATTTTGTACTTAAAAATCCAAAAACACTGTTCATAAGATTTAACCAAATCCCAAGATTAAAACTAGTACAAAATCATACATAGAATATCTAGAGCAGTCCATAATATTTCACAAGTTCACAATTCATTAAAATAATTATTCAAACAATCTAATTTAATAAAATTATGAAATTTCATGTTTTAGAATAAATTCCAATTTTAAAGAAAAATAATAAAAAACAAGGAAATTGAATCCCCTACCTCGGAATAGTAATTATTTTGAACTAGCGATACTAGAAAAGCCCTCTCTTGATTAGCTGGTTGTTCAGACGGTCATTTCCGCATTCTGACACGTTTACTTGAGAAGGTGAATTTCCAAACGGAGCCTTAGATTGAGAAACAGAGGTTACTACTGAATTCAGAACACCAAAAAATATTGGGTTAGACATAAAGTTTGTCGAAAATGAGTTCCAATGCGGAACCGTCTCGTGGTAGGCAAAATAGTGCAATTCCCGAGCTATTTTCTTGATTTCATGCCACTTCAGAAAATAGTGATATTTTATATCAAAATTTATGTTCCGATCTTATTGAGTCTAAATTCGAAGTCAGAACTTAGTTTCGAGGTCTCAAGCATTAAATAGGCTCAAAAATCCAAAAATTATAAAAATACCACATTTTGAAAATGATTAGAAAAATGCCAATTTTTAATTTAATAATTAACAACCTTCCGGTTACCGTTTCAACACTTTAAAATCATGAGATTTCATATTTCAATCCCTTCTTTCACGTGGTATAATTGTCTCGGGGAAAATAACTCAATTCCGAAATAATTAGAAAAAATACCATGAAAATTTAATATTAAAAAAATGCTACAGTAACAAACTTCTCACCAGAGCCGAGTTAGAGGCCGAGAGTGGTTGGAAATGAAAGCTGACGTTGAAACGAGTTCAACGATGACGACGACGAGCTGATCGGATGTCAGAGGAAGAAACAGTGGATGAAAAACCGTTCAAGTCGCTGTGAGTTCGGGCGTTCTTTTCTCCAGCGAGAGGCGACAGTTCACGACGACAGCACCTAGTGATGGTTCGTCGGCAGCTTCCGATTAGAGTAAATAGGCATGTTGGGCATAGTAATGGCTAGTGGCACGACGGTGAACACTAATAGAGTTTGTGTGGCTTTATGGACCTTCGCAAAGAAGAAGAAGAAAAGGTAGAGGTTTTTATGTAATTTTTAGAAACTGTTGATAGTAGGACATGTGTTACTACCTGATTAGACCGAAAAAAAGTTTCTAAAATTCCACTTTGGCCACAAATTTTAAAAGATTCTTTCACTTTAGTCTCTCCTTAATTATATTTTTGTCCCTAGTTAGTAATTTCTTTTTCACTTTTGCCCTAAATGCACTTAGATTTTATTTTGTCTAGGTTCAACACCAATGATTTAATTTGAAATATTTTCAAATTTTTATTTAATTAATCTGAAAATTTAAAATTACCAAAATACCCTTGAATTAAAATTACTTAATTTCCCTTAAAAAATTTAGGATTTTATAAAATTAATATTATTAGACATTAATTATAATTTTTATAATATTCTTTCTTTTTTAGGAAATTTTTTTACAATATTCTAAATACTCTCTACTAAGAATNATATTGTAAATATTTACATCTCTGGTTTCAAAAGCCTAGGCCTATCTTATGCGGAAATCATATATGATATGGTTTGTAGTTCATGTGAGGTTCCTTCTTTCAATTAAAATTTGTAAACAAAGAGTAACACTAATACCCCACATTTTAAATGTGTCTATTTGCATTTTTATTCTTTTACTTGTTTCTTTAGCATATATTTCGTAATAACATGTTGAAACTATAGGGAATTTTGTAGCATCTACTTTATAATTTACTTGAAGGGAGAACAAAGCGACTTCCTACTGGCCCTTAAGTTTGTGTGTGTGAGAAGAGGCTTGTGCGTTTAGTAAAGATCCAAACATACCCACATCATACATAGGGATAAACGACTTGTCCTTTTATCAGTAAAATGACATAAAATTAGACAAAAGGACATGTATTTTGCCCAATATAACAAGTGGCGATCAAAATTTTAGGTATTGAAAAAAAAAAAACCCCAAGTTCTATTTTAGTCAAAGGTCCAAACGTGACGTCGCACCTCATGTATGCATTTCTTTTTCAATTCAAACAATTCTATTGTGAACAATGTGCCAAAACTAAGAAGGTAAAAAATAGGCATTACGCATTCTGAGCTTGAAGCAAGCAAGCAAATGAAGAAAGGCATTACAGCCGACTACGAAGAGCAAAACTTCGCAGGCTCGATAAGTCGCTTATAGAATGCCGACTAGTATGCGAAGACTTTCCACTTCAGAGTAATAGAGTAACATGCAAAAGTTTATGAGTAGAGAGAAATATAATTTAAGTGCCAAATATGAAACACTATAAATATTAGGAATTAAAATAGGACTTGGATTAATAGTTTACCAACAAAGAACTTTGCACATTGCTCTTCTTCAATGCTAGTTTAGTAGATAGAGTATTAGGTCAGGAATTCCGACTCTGGAGTTATTTACATTTTTTTTTGTAATTGGTGGAAATAATTAATAATGTCTGGCTTCAAAAAAGTTTGCTCATCATACGACATGCCGTTGTCTTGAAATCAGAAGTAGAATTATTTCCGCTACGACATCAAAACGACCTGTCGTATCCAAAAATGACAGCAGACATTCACACGTTTTTGGGGGAAAACAAAACTTTATCCACTATAATAAGCTAAAAATAAATAAATAAAACAAATATACAGGGCACTTCACTTCACGCTCTCTCAGAACTGTTCCCTCCACTCTCTGCATTCACAGCAATGCAAATCCTCCAAGCTCTTCCTCATAATCTCTTCTTCTCCTTCCCTAAAACCCTAAACCCTACTCCCAAACTCCATTATCACTACCACCACCACCAGCATCACCACCATCACCATCTCCCATGGCTTCCTCTCCTTGCTCGGACCTCACCATTTCATGGCAATAACTTCAAGGCCAACTGCTTCAGCTCCGACGAGTTCCCCGTCGACGAGACCTTCATCCAGAGTTTCGGGCCCAGAGAAAAAGAAACCGAAGACGAAGCCCGAATCCGCAACTGGGTCGAGCGTGGTTGGGCCCCATGGGAGGAGATACTCACCCCTGAAGCTGATTTCGCTCGGAAGAGCTTGAACGAAGGCGAGGAGGTTCCGCTTCAATCCCCAGAAGCCATTGAAGCTTTCAAGATGCTGAAGCCCAGTTATAGGAAGAAGAAAATGGAGGAAATGGGTCTGACGGAGGAGGACTATTACAGGTTACAGATGGAGTCTAAGGCTGAGAAGCCTGAGCCGCTGAAGACGACGTGGGCGGCACCTTTGGTTGTGAGGATGATGCCGCCGAGGGATTGGCCGCCGAGGGGTTGGGAGGTTGATAAGAAGGAGCTGGAGTTTATAAGAGAAGCTCATAAGTGGCAGGCTGTGAGGGTTAAAGTTGAGGATTTGGAGAAAAGTGTCAGTGCTGATATGGATGACGTATGTTTGGATAGATATAAGATGTTCTTGAAGCAGTATAAGGAGTGGGTTGATGCCAACAAGGATAGATTGGAAGAGGAGTCTTACAAGGTTTTTCTTCTAATGATTAATCCAAGCTCTTTCTGATTGTATTTATTATTGTTATCTATATTCATTGTGGTATTGATATGAAAGCAAGTGCTGGCTTGCTTAGTAGCTAATAAGGTTGGTTTTTGAAAGTGAAATTACAAATGTGGTTGAAAAAAGCTACTGAATTTGGTATATAATTAACATCAAGGGTCAGTAAAAATTGACAACTATTATTTTTAGACTCACGGAATTTGTTCATAAACTCTTGAGGTGTTCTGATGTGTATGTTTTCTTTTGGACCTTGCAGTATGACCAAGATTACTATCCTGGTAGGAGGAAGAGGGGAAAGGATTATGAAGAGGGCATGGTAGGATTCTTTTGGATCTTTTCTTCTTTCTTTCAAACCGTAATTTAGTGATGCAAAGGTGACCTTATTGCCTTTCATTTGTTTTCTGCAGTATGAGCTTCCGTTTTATTATCCTGGACAAGTAAGTTTGTAAGCTGTATGATTTTCTTTACGTTATTTTCTTTGTGGAAATTATACTCTTTATTGTTCATGTAAATGTAGTTTTATTCACATTTATGTAATTTTTTTTTCCATATGTATATGAGGATTTATGTGCTTTGTCGTGTGTGTGAATTACTTTTGGTTTGCAAGCCACTCTTGAGTTAGTACTCAACGATAAGCCTGAAAGCTTCTGCTTTTAGTATGGCAGGCCTCAGAACTAAACCTTTTCGGTTTGGAATTATACCTGTAAGTCTGATCCCAGCAACACTCATTCACAATAAATGTGAAAAAAAAACCTGGCCTGGATTATTTGCCTTGCACCCCATGCATGAATGCAGGCCCAAAAAGGAATTTTTTTTCCCCCTTATATCAATAATGTGACGGGTGGATGGGATATGTTCTAGACTGCTTTACAGGCCATTTTTCTGTTGCGCTTATTAGAATCTGGTGATATGAGGAGCAATAAATACTTACTTTTGCAGATTTGTGAAGGAAAAGTGACCACTGTGCACCTTTATCAAGGAGCTTTTGTTGACATCGGTGGTGTTCATGATGGGTAATTATCATTTTCTATATTGACCCTCCATACTGTTGTAAAGTTCTTGTTGTGTATAACCGTACAGGATTAGATTGTTGATTTAAGTTTTGGATGACACAACTCTTAATAGGTTCCCTTGCATGTAATTAACTCTAGCATGTTTTGATAGTTAAAGGCAACTGGGTTTAAGTACAATAAGAATTTGGGAAGTGAGGAAGTAAAACTGCAACTTGTGGAACCAGTTATGCTTGGTCCAAAATTATCAGTCATCTAGGGAATCCCTCAAGTTTACGATGAACCTGTATGAACATTTTTTTTGTTGTTAAACTTTAGTCGTAAAGAAATACACCAATGCTTAAAGTACAATGACTCAGCTGAGAATCAAGGATGTACAATCTTTCTTACAATACCAATTTAAAATTTCTCTTATGCAATCAATTGCTTTATTAGAAATAACATAAGAAGTTTATACCTTTCCTTTCTGTGAAACCATTTCTTTTGTGTGTGCACAAGTTTGGTATGTATGAATATTCATCAACTGACCTTTATTTAAGTGCAAATTCTCTGCTAAATTCATAAGTTTTAAACTATTAATGTGTTTCAGGTGGGTTCCTATCAAAGGTAATGATTGGTACTGGATCCGCCATCACATAAAAGTTGGAATGAATGTCCTTGTTGAAATTCTGGTGAGTACATGCTATAGTCTCTTTATTTGTTGTGTATATACTTTCCTTACATGACGATCACTGTGTATTGATGTGGAAGTATTATTGCTTACTTCCATCCATTCTACAGGACTCGAAAAAGATGAAATTCACTGTTGCATTAAAAATAATTGATCCACATTGGTTATTTCATTCCTGTTACTTTTTTGCAGGCAAAGAGAGATCCTTACCGATTTCGATTTCCTATTGAAATGCGATTTGTCTATCCTAACATAGACCACCTGATGTATGTGGTTCTATACTTTGATTATTGTCCACCTCAGTTAAATTCTGTTCAATCTCATGATTAGTTAGTTGTTCTGTTCAAAGTTGTAATGCCATATCTGCTTCTTGATTTTCTGATCAGTTAGTGACTTGGTAAAACTATTTAAACTTGTAGTTCACAGATTATTGATTTTTGAATATTGGATCCATTTTTCCAGCTTTAATAGATTCGATTTTGCACCAATATTCCATCGTGATGACGATACAAATCCAGATGAAATACGGGTCTGTACCTTTTTCTTCATTCAAGCTATGCTTTTTTCTCCCTACATCCCACTTATTTATCATGCCCGACAGTGTCAAACACACTTTCTCTTATCTTAAGAGAGAGTGACTTGATCTCCATCACTGGTGTTAATTGAAGTAATATCTTATTATCCATAACTTAGTTGTGCTACCTTTATTGGAAGGGGTGGAATTTGATTACATGGCTGTAAAATATAGATTCTTCGATCAGGCAAGATGTTTATACACACATATGACATATATATGTGTGTGTGTGTGCACGCACGATAAATTATTGGTTTTATCGGTGAAAGATGTCATTAATCAGTTAGCTTTTGTACAAAGACCTCTGATGTTGCATTCTTGTCGGTCTTGGTGCAAGTTTTTAGGTCATTTGGTTGCAAATCATACCAACTATTCAATCTTCAAAATTTCCTGAAAAATTGTTACCAAAGAACATCACCTTTTATGTGTATTTGAGGTCAAAAGTTGGTCTTTCCTCGTTGTTAATTGGCTCAATCAAGAAGATGAAGGTTTTTAGCCTTTCTGTAAGACTTTTGTTTGGTAAGATTTAAGTGAAGCATGTTACTAACACTTGGAATGTGAAGCATTTTAATTTTGTCTATTGTCGATTAGCATGATTCTGCTTTTAATTTGCCAGTTCTTTTTTACAGCGTGATGCAGCAAGACCTCCTATTCCCCGGAAAATTCCTGGAGACAAACCAGAAGAGGAACCTTTATTGTCAAATCACCCATATGTTGATAAGGTGTGTTTGTGACATCTAGAGTGTTGGCAGATATAGCTTTTTACTTAATTAAGTTTGAACTTTGATCAACACTGTTTCTAGAACTGGGGATACTAATAACTTACACCACATGAGGCGGCATCTATATTAACCACTAATGTTTAAATAGTGTGGTTCCACTTAGAGATAAAATAGTAGTTTAAATGGATGTCACATTATTGGTGTAAGTTTTTGGTGTCCCAATCATTAGTCTTCTAGATATGATATATTGATGTAGAAGTGTTGCTTTATGTGAAGATTATTAGTTGATTTTGTTACATCTTTAAGCTGCTAGTTTAACTGGATTGTTGACAATATGGCTACTTGATCTCACAAACCAAATTTGGGAGGGTCAAAATCATTTGATAAATATAGCTGATTTGCCCTAGACCATTCTGTAAAATAGTTTAGTGGTATCTGATTCCTTGCAATATTTATCAAGTAAAGAATTACGTAAATAGTGATGATTTAAGCAAGTACAAGTGTATGCCCTTGTACTGTATAGTGAATAATCAGGAATTGTTTGTGCAGTTGTGGCAGATACATGTTGCTGAGCAAATGATTTTGGACGATTTGGAGGCTAATCCTGACAAATACAAAGGCAAAAAATTATCAGATTTAAGTGATGATGAAGAATTTGATGAAGAAAACAGTGTTGAATATGCCAAAGTCAAATATAAGAAAACGTTAGTTCCGAAAGTGACTCTGGTGAGCACTTCAATTCATGTAGGAGATTGTATTATTGACCTCCATTCTGTGACATTTACCTGCTGTCCTTGATGTTTGTTGGCAGAAAACAAGCGTTAAGGAACTTGACTTGGAGGCTGCCTTTGCTGAGCGTCAGGTCAGCTTTTGTCTTGTTTTCTTGCTAAACATATTGTTAAATCATTTAGTGTTTATACTCTGTCTCTAGACGTGTTGATAAGATCCTAGAACAGTAGCTGAAATATGAAGTAGAAACAGTGAAGAATGGATCCTTGTATTGCCAAAGAAACAATGTACAATTAGTGTCAAGACTTTCGAGAGGTCTAACTCTCTCCTACTTATGAGACTAACTCTCAATTAGTCACTAAACATTTGCCTACCTTCCCAAACCCAGCCCCCACTGTATTTATAAAACATACTCAACTATCTAAAAATAATTGCAACTGA
>JXTB01000326.1:0-10798 GCA_002914805.1 Parasponia andersonii | reverse complement strand
CATCAAAACTATCATAACAGCAGCCATTATCTGAAAGAGCCCCTAAATCCACTCTTAGCAATCAGCCCTTCAGCCAATGAGAGTTGGAGACTTATCACATGTATGTATTCTCATAAGCACAAAATATATACTTAAAACACGCACTCACATATATATGCTGAATCTTGATTACATAGAATACACTTTTATAAATCTCATTTTGGTTTATGTACTTTCGTAGTTAATGTAAAGAATTTGCTAAATAATTATTTTATAGGTAGACTAGGTTGAAGACAGTTTACTTGGTTCTTTGAGGCCAAAATGTATATAATCATAGGTGTCTTATTTATCAAGTGCTGCCTGAGACTTGATTGTTTATATAGTATGCATGTCACTTGTCGAGTCTGGTAGTGTAGTTGTCGGGATCATCAAAACGGTATGCTGTCTGAAGCAGTGTCTTAACTGAAGCCTTCTCTAATTTTCACTTAACTGAAGCCTTCTCTAATTTTCCCACTTTCCTATTTTCCACCATTGATATACAGAAATACTTTCAGTATGGTTCTGTATGTGCCTTAAAACCAGAATAGTAACTGAAAAGAAAAAATGAAGAAAAATCATCCATCACATTTGGTTTTCTAGGTAGACGTAGGCTTCTGTTTGTTTCTATCAAGTTGCCTTGCGCATGAAATTCTAGGAGTTACTTGAATAAGTCGGTTTTCATATTAAGTAATCCTTCGTCTATATTACCATACAGCTTCGCAACAAACAGAAGAGGGAAGCAGAAGAAAGAGGAGAGGAATACAAGGTGACCAATTTGAGAAGAAATGATGAAATGGATGAGTATGACTTGCTGCATTGGCGTCGATCATTGGAGGAACGAGAAGCCTTTATCAGAGATATAAGCTGGTAATTTCTCTTGGTGTTATATTCTGACTTAATTCTAGAATTCAGCAGTCTTCTTTCCAGCTGGTAACTCCATCATTTTGTGCATTCCATCTTTAGCCCTAATTCCTATTTGCTGGCATAAAACTTGAGCTTTCTGATTTCATTTCACTGATTTAAGGGTAAATGATCTCTAATTGCATTTGAACTGTCTTAACGAGCTTTCCTTAGAGGAAATAACGGGTGGTAATTCATGGTTGTCTGAGGTCATAATACAACCAAATTCTTGTTCATGTCTCACTCGGCACTAATGCTTTCTAGTTTCTCATGACTATAATGATGGAGATGGGTGCATAATGCTCTTGCTAGTTGCTTCCAATTCAAATCTCACGAGCAAATAAGGGATGTTGTTTTGTTCATCGGACTTTCTCGATTACTACTTTACTGAAGTTTGTTTTTCTTTCCCAGTCGCCGAGCTCTTGGGTTACCACTAGAAGAGCCGGGAAGGTATGTCGAAGCTAGTTACTTTGGAAAGGATCAGTATGACCCGGACAGCCCTCTGTATCGGTATGACTACTGGGGAGAGCCAAAGAATTCAGAGAAGAGCAAGCAAGAGCGGATGACAGATGCCCACAACAAATCTATCGTTGGCAAGGGTACTGTCTGGTATGAAATGTCCTATGAAGATTGCATCAAACAACGGATGGAAAGAGAAGCTAAAGGAATTAAGCCAAGAGTAGTCGATGAAGATTTGGATGGAGTTCAAGAAGACGATGACGATGACGATGATTTTGATTTTAGTATCCTGAGCGAGTACAGTCTTGAGATGTCAAACCAGCCTCATGTTAATGGGACTGAATCTTCCAGGATTTCAGATGAGGGTATGTTTGAGGATTAAGGCCACTGTAATAACAGTGCAATAGCTCGAGGAAAATGAATTGGCATTAACTTGTAAAGTAATCAGTTACATAGATGAGAGGCTTATATGCAGCGAAACCCGTTTTTTGGGGAGATTCTGATTTCGGATGTATCACTTAGAATTCACATACAGTTCCTATAAGATTATGAAAATTAAAAAAAAAAAAAAATGAAGAAAACCAAAGTTAGTAAACGTTTTCTATTTAATTTTTTTTCTTTAACTGCTTGCCTAAACAAAGCAGTACGGAAAAAAATCAGATCTAGTATTTAAGTCATCACCTCACAGTTCAATCTCATCAGGAGTGACAATTTATATTAAGTACACAAACTAGATCGTTAAGCTCGTTAACAACATCGTGAACTACAAAATCCAAAATCAACTATGCATTATTATCCAGAAATGCTGGAACAAAATTATATAAGCAAGAATCTCCAAGTGTATAAAATAAACGTCCAACCCAAAGAAAATAAGAAAAAGTGCAAGCATCAGCTTGCTGAAACTGCTAGTAAGAACCTAGAGGGAAAAAGAAACACATTATCCTCTTGTTTTTAACTTCCGCCAGAAACAAGAACATATCAACTACCAAGAACAAAATTAGACAAAAACCCGTTCTGTGGAAAATTCTTCTCAGATGCAGCGGGCGAAGGTGATGGACTTGGGCTTACATAACCATTCCGCCATCAATAGTAAAGACCTAAAACCAAAGAGCACAATACATATCACCATTTCAATATAACCCAAAAAGAAGAGAGGAGGAGAAGGGGGGGGGGGGTGTTTTTGTGTTACCTGTCCAGTTATATAACCAGCCGCAGGATTAAGAGCTAAGAATTCCACCAGTCCAGCTACTTCCTCAGGTTGGCCGTATCTCCCTGCAAGAGTAATTAAAATCTTGTTAACTCAACTCAACTGTGTGTTATTTTAACTGCATCAATCAAACAGAAGGTTGAATATACACCTCAACGGCAAGATAATGACATCATTAACTAGTTACATACAAAGCTGATAGGTTTTTCATCTCACCTAAGGGGATGGTCTCCAAGATCTTCTTTTCTATGTCTTCTCCAAGTTTTGCAGTCATATCAGACGCAATGAAACCAGGAGCGACAGCATTGACCTATGAAAAAGACAGGTTCAGTAATTTCTTGAGGCATATCATAATTAAAAAAAAATCTACAAGAAACTTCAAATTCTGAGAAACAGAAATGGGAATATTTTGTGTGCATCCTGTAACTTGAATTCTAGACACTAACATTTATGTTCCTACTTGCATATTCTTTTGCAACAGACTTTGTAAAGCCAATTACACCAGCTTTTGCAGCACTGTAGTTCGCTTGGCCAACATTTCCAGCCAGACCAACAACAGATGCTATATTCACTATTCTCCCCTGCAAAAAGAAAAAAAGGCCTAATGAACTAAGGGGATGAAAACAAAAAAGTGGAGTTCAAATTAAAAGCAAGAGAATCGGAGACAAACCATTCCAAGAAAAGAAGTATAATATGCATATATTTATGCATACATCCATTTATATAGGATATAATGTCTCATCTTTTAGTTGGTTTGCTGAGAATAAGTGACTTACTATGATATCCTAGTTAATAGTTACAACATTTTGAGGCTCCAAATTGAAATCAATTGAAAAGTTGAGTACATGTCGGTAAACTGCAAAGTGCATCCATGCAGTTCAACTGAAAGTATCTATTTCGCCTAGAAAATAATAAAGTTTCAGATTTCTTATTCTGAATTGGTGGCAACATATTCTGCCTCAAAAATCTCACTGGAAAAAGAAAAACTGCAGAGGCTGCTTACCTTTCTCTTTTTCACCATAATTTTGGCTGCAGCCTGGAAAGGAGAAAAAAAAAGGTTAAGTAGAATAAACAGCATTGGTAACACATCAGACCACCTAAACTCAAAAAAACAGAAGTATCCACTAATTCAAGAGTTGCATATACACACCTGTGTGCAGAGAAAGACACCAGTAAGATTCAAATCAATCACTTCTTGCCACTGGGGTTTCTTCATTCTCATCAATAACCCATCCCGTGTTATTCCTAGAAAAAATATATATATAGAACAAGTCATATGAATTTTTGTTAAAAAACCAAAAAAAAAAAAAAACAAAAAACAAAAAAAAAAAGAGGGAAAAACAAGACGAGCAAAAAAAGCTAAGTGAAAATAGAAAATGATCTACTGCAGACCTGCATTATTGATCAATACATCAACTGTTCCCCATGCATCAACTGCCTGTAAACATTAAAGTCAGATGATGCTGCATGTGATAGACATTGTTTTAAAATAAGTACTAAAACAGATCCACTTACAGTTTTAATCATCAACTCCACATCTTCTTCTTTTGAGACATCACCTCCAAAAGTAAGAGCTTGGCCACCATGTGCCTGAATCTATATAAGCATACAAGCAAGTTTTCAGAATATTATGCAGCATGATCAAGCAACAAATTAACGTTCTGGAAGAGCATTGACTTGCGGAAATATTCATCATCAGAATATTAATATACAGGAAAGGAAAAAAGGATATATGGCGTGGCTGAAACATCGAAACAGTTTCACCACCACAAATGAAAGAAAAACAAATAGATAAACTAATTGGACAAAGAAACGTCAGGAGTACAATCCAAGGCCAGATTTGCCTAAACGCACCTCCTTGGAAACTTCTTCAGCTTCCTTTGATGACCTCGCATAATTTACAAGCACCTGTAACCGCGAATAAATAAAATCTACAATCAACAACTTAAACGCAAGATGAGGAACACGCACTAGAAACATTCACATTGTTTTCAAGGATAATCAGAAAAAATTAGGAAGCTTCAAATATTTAAGCAATCAATAGGGGAAATTCTAAATGCCCCTCACCCTCAGTCGTCAACAACCAAGAAAAATTAGAAGTCCAATTAGACTTGGGCACATTTACTAATACGTAATGTAAAGAATCTTAGTGAGAAAGTTTCCGGAAATAAATTGAGTTTTGGCAAGTAAACATATGAACGCAAAAGAAAGAGTAATTCTCCATTATTTTCTTTCCTATTACATACAGCCCATTACGGATTAGTGAATGTGGCCTAAGAATAACCAGCATGATCACCATCATTTTCAAGTGGAAGAAATTAGATTAAAGCAAAATCACCACAAGTTGCTCTAACACAACTCTGAGTGCGCAATTATACATTTTGCAGATCTGAAAGAAATCGACAAACTATATAACAGAGAGACAAAACAATGAGCAGAGACCTTACAACCAGATTTCCCCAAAGTCAGAGCAATAGCCCTACCGATCCCTCTCGAAGCTCCAGTAACCACAACCACGGGGCCCTCCAAATTTTTGGCACTACCACCAGCGGCAGCAACGCTCGATTGCTCAACGGCAGCAAACTGAGCCCTAATTCCTGATACGCAAGCCCCACAAATTCAATCAATTTCAGCCCCAAAAAAATCCCCAATTCCAATTCAGATAGTTTCGAGGAAAGAATGGAGCTTTTTACCAGAGGACGACAATGAGGCTGAAAGTTTGGGTTGGCAAGAAAGTCCAGGACGAAGCTGAGACGATCGGAGGCCAGCGAGGAGTTGAGACGATCGCCGGAGGTTAGAGAATTGGCCGGAGAGCTTGGTCGGAGCTCCGACTGCGTTGAAGGCTGTAGTTGCGGCCATTGAGACTCTGCGAATGGTTGGGGCCAAGGAAGACGCCAGAGGAGAGAGAGAGAGAGAGAGAGAGAGAGAGAGAGAGAGAGAGAGAGAGAGAGAGGTGTGTAAGTCAGTAATGGCGGGGCGGAGAAGCCTAGTACTCCTACTTCCGCGTGCTTAATATAAAAGTGCATTGACATATAATCAACTCACTCACACAGTCTCACACACACACACTCACAGTCATGGTTTCTTCTTCATTTTTTTCAGTTTTTCTTTTTTTTTTTCCCCTTTTTTTTGTTGACATTTTAACGATAAAGAATAGAAAAATGTGTACCTCGGAATTATTTTTATGTATATGCGTAATTTTGCACATGTTAAAAATTTACGATTAATTGAAGATTTTTATTTTTTTTAAATTTTTTGCAAGTTAACGTATATTTGTTTATATGTTTAGTGTAAATGTAATTTTCTGTTTTCGTCTGTTAATTTAGCTAAATTGGATAAAACACCGAAACTTGTATCACTAGGAGGGGAAGGAATTAGCATGACAGGAAGAAAATCAGGGTATTACTAGCGAAGAGAAATAAGAAGGAACGTGAGAATTGTTTCCTTTATTTATTTGGTACTAAAATAATAAGAGATGACCAAAATTTTCTCTAATTTTTTATAGGAATAAGAATTGAATGAATGAGAAAGTTTTAGTAGTATAATAACTATTTTACTACTTACTTTACTACTTGATTGTAAAATTTCTTTCTAAAATCTCTCTAATTTGAAGGAGACAAAAAAATTCTTTTGAAACTTCTATATATTTTTCTTAAAATCATTCGTAATAAATGAGTACTTTATCTTATCGTATCATTCTTTTCATTTTTCTCTCTTACTAACATTGTTGCGTGGTTAGTGTTTCATGGTAAATCTTCAAATAAAATTGCCAGAAAACTGTTTTTTTTTTTTTCTTTAAAATTGCAATCCACTAAAGTACCCTAAATTATGGTGGTGAATCAATGAGGAATGGGGTGAACTACCAGTCTTTTTCGGGGTAAAATTAATTTAAGAGTATTTGGTATAATGACTCATTTAGGAGGCACAACAATAGAGTCACATATTAGTGACTAGTAGTTGTTTTTCTTTTTAAAATAACAATAGAGTCACATATTAGGAATGTCAAATCACTTCTTGATCTACTTCCTAATTATGAAAAAAGGATTATTTGAAATTTTTTCATTAGCAAGAAGTTTTTTACTATAAGTCAAAACGTTCTTAATAATCATAAAAATGTCATTTAAAAAAACCTTGCACAAAAGGTCATTTTGACCCAAATTAATCCTATCTATGTCCCTCATCTCTTTCCTCACTACGGATCAAAGTTTAGACCTTGCTAGATCGAGGTATTATT
The DNA here is from genome assembly GCA_002914805.1 of Parasponia andersonii. Lineage (NCBI taxonomy): Eukaryota > Viridiplantae > Streptophyta > Magnoliopsida > Rosales > Cannabaceae > Trema > Trema andersonii. The sequence goes on along the minus strand of JXTB01000326.1, from coordinate 3,980 downwards.
GAGCCTTTAGCGTTGTGGTCCAATATCTTACAGACTAGAATTAGGCCGAATGTCCTCAACCCCATTTTGGGTTGCCTACCTATGGGCTTCTAGCCATTTTATGCCCATAGGCCTCGTTAAAATCCAAACTCGTTAGCTTAAGCAGACAATTACCACTTTTTCAATGTTTAACTAAATTTACCATCATTATTAGATTATACCACTTTTAAGAGGAAATTAGTCAAAAATTCATCAAGAATCCGTCAAGAACCCATTAAAATCGCTGCTAATATCAAAAATCCATCAAGATCGTCAGTAATCCGTAAAAAAATCATTAATCTGTCAAGATCGCCGATGACATCAAAAATCGTTCAAGAATTCGTTAAGATCATCAAGAATTCATTTTTAAAAAGTAATATAGTGGTAAATTTAATTAATGAGAAAAAAAAGTAGTATACGCCTAATTTATTCAAAGAGGTTTCCAGCTTTAGTAACCAGCAAATACCATTTTTAGGAAGCATGAAACGAAGTTAATAACAACTTTTTATGCTCGGTTAACTACCACATTTAGAAGTAAACTTTTCTTTTGGAATTCATTTTATTGGAGATAAATAATAAAGAAATCATATTGTTTCAAAAGAAAAAAGGGTGTAAATTAGAGCAAAANGCAGACAATTACCACTTTTTCAATGTTTAACTAAATTTACCATCATTATTAGATTCTACCACTTTTAGGAGGAAATTAGTCAAAAATTCATCAAGAATCCATCAAAAACCCATTAAGATCGCTGTTAATATCAAAAATCCATCAAGATCGTCAGTAATCCGTAAAAAAATCATTAATCTGTCAAGATCGCCGCTGACATCAAAAATCGTTCAAGAATTCGTTAAGATCGTCAAGAATTCATTTTTAAAAAGTAGTATAGTTATAAATTTAATTAATGAGAAAAAAAAAAGTAGTATACGCCTAATTTATTCAAAGAGGTTTCCAGCTTAAGTAAAACGAAGTTAATAACAACTTTTTATGCTTGGTTAACTACCACATTTATAAGTAAACTTTTCTTTTGGAATTCATTTTATTGGAGATAAATAATAAAGAAATCATATTGTTTCAAAAGAAAAAAGGGTGTAAATTAGAGCAAAAAATAGTAAATGTTAAAAATAATTAGTTGGGCCTAAAAGTGTTACTGGTCTAAGTTTTCGAAAATTTGTTACTAACGTTGCACATGGAAACATTTCCAGTGTACAGGAGCATATATATATATATATATTATATATATATATATATATACGTAAACCAGGGATGTTCAAAACCCAAATATATGTATCATATTTTTATCTATAATTTATTTAACGGGAAATTATCATTTTTATACCCTATATTTTGACACTTTGTTCATTTTATACCTTATGTTTTGGTTATTATCAATATTGACCCTTAGATTTCATATTTGTTACAAATTTATACCCTGGCACTAATTTAGAGCAGTTAATTTACCAAGTTATCGTTTAAAAAATTGAAAACAAACCATATAAAAATTGATTCGAGAATAAATTTATTAAATCATCTTGGTAAATTAACTGCTCTAAATTAGTGCCAAAGTATAAATTTGTAACAAATATGAAATCTAAGGGTCAATATTGATAATAACCAAAACAGAAAGTATAATTTGAACAAAATATCAAAATACAGGATATAAAAATGATAATATCCCTTTATTTAACCCCTTAGAATATATATTAACTTCTTTTATTGTTTGGAAACTCCCCTTGAGAAAACTAGTAAAGTTGGCCTTCTTTATTAAGCTCTTCCCAAGAAAGGTTTCTCCTATGAAAATATACATCTAAACACTCTCAAAGGAAATATGCCAAATAAACTCATTATATCGTCTTACAATAATTATAAATTGATCAAGTTAGCGCATTTGTAGCAGTTAGTAATTCTAATTATCGGAGTTGGATCCTTAATACACATTAATTAAAAGAATATTTATTCTCTAATTCTCAAGTTGATTTAATCGTTGAAACTAAATTGAATATTGATCAATTTCATGTCTCATTAAACAAATCTGATCAACACTTAGGGCACAATACTAATTCGTAATGGAAATAATCGGTGTAGAAATGAATGAAATGGAACAAACAATGAACCAAAGTTTGTGCTTCATTTTTTTTCAGTTTCACTAACCATGCATATAGGACTATAAAATATTAGTTATTTTCTAACTAGTACGTGAATACATTGATAAAATAAATAAATAAATAAATAAAATATTTCTATTATAATTTGTTTCCCATTATGATAATTACTAATTATTAAACTTGACCTTAATCTTAACTTATACTATCCTGCGCGTGAACAAGTTAAGATCGCTTCTTGGTTTACATTGCTGGGTTTTATATACGCACATACATGCGATCACGTCCAAATTGATTTTTCATGTTACTAGCTAGCTAGTCACCTTACGAATAGTCACGTAAAGATTACAGAATGTCACAAACATGAGCTCTCAGGTCCTTCATGAGCTAACTTTTATATCTTTATGAGGGGAAATTAAAAGAACAGACTACTACTGGAAAAAGCTTTGACCAATCCGTACAATTTTAAAAAGTGGATACGACTTGTTTTGGTTTAGGATAAACTTTGGGAGAAGGGACTAATTTGATTCTTTGGCTATTGGCAGACGTATATCTTACACCAAATTAGTATGCCAAAAAGAAATAAAAGAATATATTCAAAAAGAACAGTTTGCTGGCCAAAACGCAATGTTCTAGCCCTTTCTTGGATGGGGAAAGAAATAAAGTTAGACATAAATTAAACCTAATCTGGAAGACTAAACCCTATAAATGACATTGGACTTGGTCCCATGTTGCCCTAAGTAGGCTAGCATGCGGGGTTGGTACGTAACACGAAAATGATACGTGTCACAAATCCATCACTACTACTTCTAGACTTTAGCAAACGCTTACTTAAATATTATATGCAGAGCTAGCATATTCAGAAGAGGGCATTGAATATTTATACACATTTATAAGATTGTGTGCGCATTTTCTTGGATGATAATTAATTAGAGTTTAGTGACGTAGAATATACGGAAATGGTGTCCATTTTGTAGCTAATGACGTGGAAAGGAACTGTACAGCGGGTTTTTGGACATTTAAAAATTTTAACATATAAAAATCATATGGTAGGATCTAATAAAAATTATGTGGCTACTTATACAATTCAAAATAATCACGTCATCAATGATCCAGATCACTTGTAAGACGTTTTATTTTATAGTGTTAATAATATTAATAGGGCTTGAATTATATTCGTTATATCATACTAAATTTTTAATTTATATAATAATTTTTTATGAATCATATTATTATTGTGACAATGACCATTTTATCCAAATTGTTAAATATTTAACAAAAGTAATTAATTTAAGAATGACATTCTGAATTTTCAACTTTCACAATAAAATATTAAAACTTATGTAATTATTGCAGGCATGATAATTTTTTTTTTCATAAACTATTAAATTTTTAACTTGAATGAGTTATATATAAAGTATAAAGTTTGATTTCTGACTCGTAAAATTAAATAATGCTCAATTATACGCTTTGTTCATGAATTTTTAAAAAACTAATAATTTAGGACAAAGTGCATCATTATTGTAATAATTGAGCAATTTAGAGGCTATTATTATGTCAGTTAAAAGTTCGGACTAAAGTAATACAACTAATATAATTTAAGGATATTACTATTATTAACCCTGTTTTACATTTTGTAAATACTCTAGCTGAATTGTCCAAAAATAAGTAGATGGACAGAGCATAAGAGTAAATCATAAAAATAACATAGAATTTGTTGCCTCAAAAGATTCTGATCAAAGAGCATGTTAACAGTAAAAAAAATAATTATTATTATAAAAGAGCTGAAAGGTTTTTAAAAGTTTCTTTAACTTCAACATAATATCTCCCAACAAATACAAAATATATCTTTAATTATAAAA
>JXTB01000325.1:486307-499178 GCA_002914805.1 Parasponia andersonii | reverse complement strand
TTTTATTCCTCCAAATTAGAAAGGTTTTAAAGAAGACTGTCAAATAACCTAATGGTAAAGTAGCGTTACCACACACATAATAAAGATATCCCCTTGAAACACTACGATATGGTAAAATAATTAATTAAGTTCTAAAAAAGGGACAGCCTGTTACCTATGGGCATGATCGAACTGATGGTCAGCGTTGGGACCTTTCCAAGGGTTTCATCGATAATGACCCAATTTTTGGTGGTAGATTGTCCATCTGCCTTCAATGCTGTACTGGGAAGACCAACATTAAGGGAACTTCAAGCTGTCGCCTCGATCTATCATCTAACAATGAAGTTCCCGACCCAACATGAGGTAGGCGAGGTGCGAGGAAATCAGTATGATGCGACGACTTGCTATAACAACTCGCTGAAACTCGCAGCAAAAGATGCGACGTCTCGCACAATGATGGTCCATCTGCCAGAGGAAGCATCAGTTGTGGCAGCGGATGAAGCGTCAATCGAAGCGTCAGTCGTTGCAGCAGATGAAGCGTCCGTCGAAGCGTCAATCGTGGCAGCGGATGAAGCGTCAGTCGAAGCGTCAGTCGTTGCAGCAGATGAAGCGTCAATCGTGATCGCGGATAAAGCGTCAGTCGAATCGACAATGAAAGCATCAATCGAAACGACCAATGAAGACTTCGATCCTCGAGAAATTGACAGAGTCAAAACTGGATCCGTTGAAGACCTAGAAGATTTATCATTCGATCTATCTTCCAGGACCTTGAAGATTGGAACAGATTCAGGAACCTGTGCGAGCTTCATTGGTCACTTTTCTGAAATCTAATTTCGGGATTAATCCGAATATCATATCACTGGAGTTTGATCCCTTACAAGAAAGGTACAAGCAGTCTCAGCTTCAGATCGCATCATATCTACTGTTCACTGCTCGATGATATAAACCTAATGTCGAACAAAGATTACTTATTCGTTGTTCGTCATTCGTTGTTCGTTGATCGTCATTCGTTATTCGTCATTCGTTGATCGTCATTCGTTGTTCGTCATTCGTTAATCGTCATTCGTTGTTCATCATTCGTTGATCGTCATTTGTTAATAATATTTCTTCGGCAATTACTTCAACTCGGCTATTTCTTCGGCTATTCTTCATTTATAGTTTTATGGCAGTTTTCGGACACCATAAAACTCGGGGGGCAATGGGATCAGAATTATCTCCTACTTGTTTCCTAAGGAACTATGCAAACGTTCATTTAGAGGAGACAGGGTTTTAGATCGTCGAGGTGTCTAAATATCACTTCATCGACGCATCTGAATCTCCTTAAAATCCTAGGATTTTCTCCTCGCTTCATGCCTCAGTATGTCGTATTACGCAATTTTCCTCCTCGAACAGAAAAGTAACTAAGTGAAACGTTCGTTGTTCGATGTGATATATTGCTACTCTATTTTGACATGGAACTTTTGAAATACAGTTAGAGTTTGCATCACTCGTATTAACTGGTTTCTTAAGCGACCTAACCTATCCTAACGCTTAAAACTCATTTTAAGTTAGTCGGATTTAAATCGCTAAAAGCGTACTGATCGATCACTTGTGATTGACTACTTGGTTAAAATTACTGTTGTTTCTTTTCATTATTTTGCAGGAGCATATAAGAAGAAATGATATTTATTTGATATTTATTAAAGCTGTCGTCCATACAGAAAGGGGACAAAGCCCGCATTGTTTCAATATATAAAAAAAAAGAGGCGACCACTTCATAAGGAAGGGCTCGCGCCGTCATCACCAGTCTTGGTCGTGTCCTCCTTCCAGCTCTATACAAGCTCGACCACATCCTCGCCAAGGATAGAGAAGTCAAAGTCCGGATGCTCGCAGAATATGTTATAGATGATGGTCGACGAGGCGATATCGCTAGCCTTATCTTCGAGTTCTTTGACCTCGGTCGCTTTGAACTCTTCGATGGCTTTGTGAACGGCCTCGGTGGTCGTTTCTCTCATATGGTCCGGATATTCAGAAACGACCTTCTTGAGCTCTCTGACTTTCTCCTCGAGATTCTCCTTGGCGAGTTTCTCCTTGTTTAGGTCCTCGAGCATCTGCTGCTTCTCGGAGTGGAAGTTTGCTCTCTACTCCTCCCAAGCCTTTTCTAAGTTCTCGAATGCTTGAGTAATTTCATCGACTTTCTCAGCTTTCTCTAAGCATTCGAGAACCGGATCGTGTATCAAGACAGCAGCAGCCGCAGTCTAAAAAAAATAAAAGGGTTAAAATCTCCAAGTTATCGAGAGTATTCATAAGGAGGAGATTGAGAAGCTTATATTCGCCAGCATCTTCATCGCGGATCCGAAAACGACCTTGGCAGAACGTCGCTTCATTAGCTCCCAACCTTCTTCAGACGTGAAGCGGTCGATAAAAGCTGCGCTCGTACCAACCTTCTCTGGTAGTTGGTTAAGGAGTGCGAAGAGCTCGTCACCTTTATCTGCCAAATTCGGTTCTGAGGAAGTAGCGGCCTCGGAAGGGGGTTTGGGAGTGCTTGCTGGCTGAGATGGTTGAGGAGGTGGCGAGCTTGCAAGGACGTCCTCGAAGGCGACTTTTCTTTTCTTCGAGCAGTCGACCTTCTCCTTCCCTTTTGATGGCGGGGTACTCTCGGGTGTTTTGGTTTTTGCCATTGACCCGAGAGTTGATGGAGGTGCTCGCAGACCGCTACCAATGACCATCTCTGTACAGAATATGTTATTAAGGGAAGAAACAGTATAAAGGTAATAAGAATAAATGTGATTACCTTCTTCTTGAGGAGCTGGTTGAGAAGTGGGTGGTGACACGGTCTCTGGAGATGAAGGCTCTGAGCGAGGTGGTGTGGCCAGTGCCTTTCTTTTTCTGATCCTGGAAGACGAGGAACCTAAGTCTGTCCTCTTCCTCGGCTTCTTCTTCGAGCTCGGTGGCTTGGGAGAAAGAGTTGGGGGGTCGGGGAACGCGGCACCCTTTGGAATCAGACCGCAAGCGACCAGGTTCTTTGATGTGCCAAGAACCTTCCAATTAAATTCTTCAACTGGAAGCTCGTTGATCTTAGATATTCTTGCGAGCTGATCACTGGAGAGTCCGGGTCGATCCCTATTATCTGCGATGACATTGGAATGTGATCAGTATAAGGGATAAATATATAAACAAGGCAATAAATTGGATGACTACCTACCGGGATTTTGAAAGAAGCCGTTAGTTGCATAGTCAAAATGAAAAAATGGACTTTTCCATTTTCCCATATTGTTGCGAACCTCGTAGATCGTTCTTATTGCTTGACTCGACCACTTGCTCGCATAGAAGAAGCCGAAATTTGATGGATTTGACTTTACTTGGTAGAACCAAGCAAATTCTTCAGGTGTAGGGGTTTCTAAGCCTAGTTTATGGTATAGTATATACAATCCTACCATGTATCTATAAGTATTAGGGGTCAATTGAAAAGGGACGACCCCATAATAATCGATGATTGATTTAATATATGGATGGAGAGGGAGATGAACGCCGTACTTAAGGACTGCTTCAGAAAAGGAAGCAAGTCCATGTGGGGGAATGTGTGGTCGATTGAATTCCATGGGCAGGCGAAGAGGGATGGCGATCTTGTAGCTGCTTGCGATTTTTCTGAGTTTGTTCGACGTGCAGCTTGTTCGAACTTTAGTGCACGACCAGTTCCCCTCTACGTAGTGGTAGCCAGAAGAAAATGCGGGAGCATCCCTAATGTGTCTGGGCCACTGATCCTGGGGAAGATCACCTATTCGGGGACTACTTTGTCTTGCCCCTGTTATTTCAACCTCGGGCTCGAGATAATCCTCAAGGTTAATAGAGCTAACACTTGAGTTAGATTCCCCAGAAAAGGCATTTCCTTCCCTAAAATCCTCACTACTAGACATCTGAAAAGAAATATACAGGGATTCAGATAGAGGATTTCCACTATGCTANTACTCTCGGGTGTTTTGGTTTTTGCCATTGACCCGAGAGTTGATGGAGGTGCTCGCAGACCGCTACCAATGACCATCTCTGTACAGAATATGTTATTAAGGGAAGAAACAGTATAAAGGTAATAAGAATAAATGTGATTACCTTCTTCTTGAGGAGCTGGTTGAGAAGTGGGTGGTGACACGGTCTCTGGAGATGAAGGCTCTGAGCGAGGTGGTGTGGCCAGTGCCTTTCTTTTTCTGATCCTGGAAGACGAGGAACCTAAGTCTGTCCTCTTCCTCGGCTTCTTCTTCGAGCTCGGTGGCTTGGGAGAAAGAGTTGGGGGGTCGGGGAACGCGGCACCCTTTGGAATCAGACCGCAAGCGACCAGGTTCTTTGATGTGCCAAGAACCTTCCAATTAAATTCTTCAACTGGAAGCTCGTTGATCTTAGATATTCTTGCGAGCTGATCACTGGAGAGTCCGGGTCGATCCCTATTATCTGCGATGACATTGGAATGTGATCAGTATAAGGGATAAATATATAAACAAGGCAATAAATTGGATGACTACCTACCGGGATTTTGAAAGAAGCCGTTAGTTGCATAGTCAAAATGAAAAAATGGACTTTTCCATTTTCCCATATTGTTGCGAACCTCGTAGATCGTTCTTATTGCTTGACTCGACCACTTGCTCGCATAGAAGAAGCCGAAATTTGATGGATTTGACTTTACTTGGTAGAACCAAGCAAATTCTTCAGGTGTAGGGGTTTCTAAGCCTAGTTTATGGTATAGTATATACAATCCTACCATGTATCTATAAGTATTAGGGGTCAATTGAAAAGGGACGACCCCATAATAATCGATGATTGATTTAATATATGGATGGAGAGGGAGATGAACGCCGTACTTAAGGACTGCTTCAGAAAAGGAAGCAAGTCCATGTGGGGGAATGTGTGGTCGATTGAATTCCATGGGCAGGCGAAGAGGGATGGCGATCTTGTAGCTGCTTGCGATTTTTCTGAGTTTGTTCGACGTGCAGCTTGTTCGAACTTTAGTGCACGACCAGTTCCCCTCTACGTAGTGGTAGCCAGAAGAAAATGCGGGAGCATCCCTAATGTGTCTGGGCCACTGATCCTGGGGAAGATCACCTATTCGGGGACTACTTTGTCTTGCCCCTGTTATTTCAACCTCGGGCTCGAGATAATCCTCAAGGTTAATAGAGCTAACACTTGAGTTAGATTCCCCAGAAAAGGCATTTCCTTCCCTAAAATCCTCACTACTAGACATCTGAAAAGAAATATACAGGGATTCAGATAGAGGATTTCCACTATGCTAGCATTCTGGGTATTTATCCTAAAATTGTTAAACAAGCAAGCTTATTCCTAAATGTTCTACGGGTTCATCAGAAAATGTTCGAGCAGTTCATCAGAAAGTGTTCGAGCAGTTCATCAGTAAATAAACAGTCAGTTCAGTGAGAATTAAAAAGGGTATCAGACCCTAGAAATTGTTTTCATGGGATCATTTCTAGGTGATATCTAGTGATTCTACTCTACAGACCGAAAAAGGGGGGGTATAAAAAAAAATCTTTCGTTTCATTTCGGTGAAAAGAGAGTATTCCTAAAAATTGAAGTTATTTTCAAGAATGGAAAAATAAAAGAAGACATACTGACCTTTCTTCGGGAGAGAAGGGTTTGAGTCGATTCGAAACTTCGTCGGAGAAGAAGCGGTGATCAGAGCGAGCTGGGAGATGAAGCGGCGCTAGGGTTCTCTGAGATTTTGATGTTTTCTGAGAGGAACAGTAAAATGAAACAGGATAGGACGGTTTTTTGATATTTATAACCTAGAACCGGTAGATCACAGCTGTAGATCAGAGGATTTGAATTTTGAATCTGAAGGCTGAGGATTGCGCGGGATTTGGTTCTATCCGAAAAGTTAGGATTGTTTGAAATTTGAAATGATTTGGTTTCAAAAGTGACGGTTGATATCAATCAGACTTCCTCAAATTTCGCTCTTTCTTATAAAAGGATACACGTGTTCAGTTCTGACAGAAAAAGAGATACGCGTGATCTTAAGAGATGAGATTTGGAATCTGGTGGATCTTCGACTACTCAGACCTCAAGTTTAAGTTATGACATCACGTGTTTAGGGTCGCACGGTAATTGGAAGCTCCATTTCATCCTAAAGAACTAATGGAGCTGGGGGGCAATTGTTGCGCGGTCTAAAATCCTAAGGTCGCATAAGAGTTATGTGCGACCTCCTCCGTGAAGGTTATATGCGACCTCCTCCGTGATGGGTATATGCGACCTCTTCCATAGGTTTTTGTGCGACCTTCTCCGTGAAGTTTGCCTGGTCAAACAGGAAACCTACAAGAAGAGGGAAACAAGTAAATGCTATAAAAGAGACCTACAAGGAAAGGGAAACTGAAGTCTCTTATTTATGATTAACTAGTTATCCGTTTTGAATAGTTATCCAATTATATTGTTACTTAATTTGTGTTACCCAATTGTATAGTTACCCGTTTATACAATTAGGATCCTAGGGACATTAGGATCCTAGAGACATAAGGATCCTAGGGACATAAGATCACCTTGGCCTATATAAAGGGGACTTAATGTTCTGAAGGATTAATTCCAAGTTTCGGATATTCAAGTTTAGAGTATTAAGAGCTCTGAATAGTCGTTTTTAGTATTCTCAGTAGCTCTTTAGTCTTTCCAATTTCCAGACGAGTTTGTAATCTTGAGTGTTTGTTATTACCCAGAAAATAGTGAGAAAACAGTGGACGTAGGCTCATCTTTTTCGGGGCCGAACCACTATAAATCCCTCTCTCTTTATTTGCTTTGATTTATTGCTTCAATTTATACAAGCCACATCTCTCGATTTTTTCTAAATTTTATTGTTGATAAAACCTCCATCAACAAATAGTATATATTAATTTCTGATCCCAGTTTCTTCTTAAAGGATCGATGCACAATAATTTCAATTTTATCAAAGAAAATTATTACATATGTAATCAGTGCATTGAGTTCATGAAAGTTTAAAATTAAAATAAGATTAGATAATTATTTTTAGTAGAGAAATATTAAAAAAGTAAATACAAACTAGAAGTTCATAAAGAAGAAATATAACTGAAATGGGATCATAACTACATAAAACAATGAAAAAGGAAAAAGGAAAAGCAACAAGAACAATTTATTAATACTACATAGTATTTTACTTTGGATGATATTTAGATGATCAAAGGTAGAAAAACATGAGAGTTTTTATTTATTTATTGAATCTTTGTTCAAAATCTTGTTTAGATTTTTTTTTCTGGGTTAAATGTGATTTTAAAAATCGTCTTTTTAAAAAAAAAATAAATATATAGAGAGATATGTGTGAAGATTTTCTTTTTCTTCCTAAAAAAAATATGTACTAAATAGTAAATTCATTAAAGTCTATTTTTGTAATAAAAAATTTTACCAAATTAATAGGTGGGTAGAGTAGACGATTGGGTGGCAATAGGCGCCACCTTATAAAAATAAAGGAAAGTTAATGTAACACCTTCCCTAACCTTGCTGGTCGAACTTTTCTTAAAAATATTAGCAGTTAGGCTATGGGGTGGTAACCTTTCGTAGACTTTGAAAATGAATTGCATTAGAAGTGGAAGAATTGAAAGAGTTTTTTTTTTTTTTTTTTCAAAAGTCCATTTTTACTGCAACATTTAGAAACGAGACTCAAACGTATCATGGGATGAGTGGAATTGCAACTCGGCTAACATTTAAAAATATATTAATGCAACTCAAACCTACATTACATGAACTATAATGAGCTAAATCTGAGTAATAAAGACGATGCATGCATATGATTGATGACGTACCATAAAAATATTTGTTACCCACATTGTATAACTTTTCTTAGAAAACATTCTTTCCTTAAACAACATCTTGGGTACCCTTTTAAGTATAGCTCTTAACTCAGCGACATACTAGACATCTTTTATCTTGCTTACTCTATCTTGGTCCTTTTGCCTCAAGAGATTTTATCACATCCATATATTTAGCTTACCATGTTTTGGCCCTTTTGCCTTAAGGGATTTCGTTTCCTCTTTTTCTACACAATTACCAAGCCAAGAGGCATACTTCTGATGGTATTTTAGCCTAACACTTAGGAAAATCCATACATGCATGCAAATATAGAAAACATATGATCACATCGTGAATGTAGCGGAAAAATTAGCGGATTTAGGTTTTAAAATTTTTACATGGAAACAATTTTCATAACTATAGTACATGAATATATCATTTATAGGATCATATATAATATAAATTAAATCTAGATACAAAAACCCTAGAGATGAGATTAAGGTTTATCTCTTATAGTGTGCTTCTTCTTGATCTTCTTATTGATAGTTATCAAATCTCTAACCCTTGATCTTCTTGTCTATACTCTGGCTCTAGGTTGATGAGGTGAGTGGGTACTAAGTTGAATCCTTAGTTGGAGAACTATCAAAAACTCCTTCTTAATTTTCTAGTCATAGTTATTTGAGATGAACACATGAAATTTCTAGAAAACTATTTTCTTATCTCTGGAATAAGTATGGCTGAATTGCACAGTGACTTTAGTTCTCTGTGCTTGGCCGAAATTCACTACTTCTCTCTCTCTCTCTCTCTCTCTCTCTCTCTCTCTCTCTTTCTCTCTCTCTCTCTTTCCTTCTCCTTCTCTCTCTCTCTCTATTTCTCTCTCTGTGGCGTGTTGCATTAGTGTTAGGGCTGTACAGTTTTTTCTCTCGTATGACCTAAAATTGCTAATCTCAATCCAATTAGGATTAGGTTTGTTCTTCAATTTGGACTTTAGGTATATTTTTATAAATAAATTGAACTCACGAAACTTATTTATAAAAACACCAACTTCTGTGTAAAATTATTATTTTACACAGTTTCATGAAACTAATTTCTCAAATACCACCAATCAATTAATGAGCTTTGTTGAATTAGACAAGAGATCTAATGGATCTAAATAATCCAAGCTTTAATAGTATGATAAATACGTAATAACTCTTATTATGATATTAATATAAATACTATTAGTAAAAAGAACACTCTACTAAAGGCTTAATACTGTATTCTTAGATTAAATATCATACCTTTTACAAAGATTTAATTAACTAGCCTTGATTAATCGATCTATCTAGCATATTCTATACCACATATAGAATCCCTATACAATGCCATAGTTGGATAGGTGAAATTACTGTAATACTCCTCCAACACATATTTACCTTTAAGTTACTATTTTTCTATCAAAGAATAATGTTGTCAATAATTTTGTTCTCAATGGTCATTTAGACAAAATTATCAACCAATTCACAAAGTAAATACTAAGATCTTAGATTTAATTATTCCAAGAATCTTGAAAGACCTTAAAGTGACATTAATATATAATGTCATTAACTATTTAGTGTTCCCATCAATTCAAAAGTCATAACCTCTAATATGCCAGAGTTTGCCTCTAATTTCATAGAGGCTAGTCTTTTAACAAATCAAAATACTACAATCTATGAAAGTAAGTCCAGTCAAACATCAAGAATTAAGATCTACATGCTTCCAATTATTTATAAAAATTGAATTACGGTACTCTAATTCTGTATATTACCTAGTCTAGTTCAATACACACGACTTATTTATGTTGTACTAACATTTTAATCAGAAATCAGACACTTCAATGATTTGAGATACATTGAGATAGACAAACACTATAATTATTAGTATATAAAGTATTCTATCTTTATTTACAGATTGTGAACTAGTTAATTTAAACTTAGATAAAGAAACAAGTTTCTTTATAATTAACACTTAATGATGTTTGTTTCTTTATACACGAATAAAGTTTTGGAGGCTTTTTCAGATAAATAAACTATTCAACTTAGAAAGTTTAATCTAAAAAATATCATAATTGCTTATAATAAAAAGTTGTTTATAATAAAAGGGTAAAATTGAAATTATTCTTTTTAGGGCAAATATCCCAACAACTTCATAAACAATAGATTTTTGAAATTCAAGTACAATAGTAACTTTTTCTTTAAAATGTGAACTTCTCAAAATTACTTTGACTTTCCTTTCATAAATATGCCTTATGCATATGCCATGTACATCATTCAACAAGCACTATAATACTACATATAGTACATATAATAGGCATATACTTCACATAAAATTTAGAAAATACTTATACTTACTATACTCTTGTAATTCAGTAATAACATTTATCTTTACTTATCTCTAGTTTATATTCCTCTTAGTTTTAGTGTCTATCTCTAAATCAATCTCTATATTTCTTTCCTTTTATTTTCTCTCTAACATTTACTAAAAATATGGGTGGAGTTGCTTATATCTACAACTAATTCTCATGCCCATATTTATATGTCTAAGTTATCTCCTTAGGCTAGCAACTTACTAATCATCAAGGAGCTCCCTTGTTGCGACACCTAGCGCCACTTGCTCTATCCACATGGAGCCACTTAACTCAGCTTAATTATTGATACCTAGTGCCACTAACCTTATTTGCATGCTTGACACCTAGCTAGTCCCTTCCACCACATGTTTCTATTTGACACATCATGCTTTCACATTTCACACCTCGTATTCAATAATTTACACATTGTGCTCATTAAAACCTTATGTTTACTAACATCTCATGTTTAGTGGTGACACTTCATGCATAACATCCAAACTTCCTTATTCGTAAGTACTGTTTAGCATAAAAATCGAGAAATACAAACTTTTCCTAGATTCTAATCTCAACATCATAAGTCCTTTTGCCTTTGCTGCCAACAACTTTTCTACTCTAGATTTATAGAAACTCAATTGTTAGTTTTGGAAAAACTCTTTTCATTCATCATAATGTCTATCTTCAAAAGTTTACCCACTAAGCACCTTAGTTAGTAGCTTAAGTCTTTTCAATTGCTTAAAAACAAACTGCAAAAGCCTCTTTTGTAAAAAGTAAAATCTTTCTACTAGGATTTTTGTGAACTTATAAAATCTTTAAGCTCATCACTAACCAACTTAATCCTTCTACTTAACTTAGAACTAGGCGAGATCATCTACAAATAACATGTAAGCATGCATGTGAATCGTGACATAACAATTAAACGGTGCAATGTTAAATGATTAAGCAATATCAAAGAATATTTGTTATTCATTAAAACTTAATAGTAAATGGTGTATTTTTTCCCTTTGAAAAAAAGGTGTATTTTGTCAAAATTGTCATAAACATGAAAAGAGTTTCAATTTCCTCTTTCTTTCATGTAAGTTATTAGGCCTTCAAAAACTATCACACAAATGTAGAGTTGTGTGTCCAAAACTTAAGTTCAAAGTTTCATACTAAGACTATGCACATATTATTATTATTATTTTTTAATATATTTCCTGTCCAACTCTTTTTTTCCCGTTTTCTCTTTTGAGAAAGCGTGAGATAATGGCTATGGTATTTTTCTCCTCGTCTCTCACGGACATTTTAATAGTCTTTATCATAAGGTTTCTCTATTTTCTAGCGTGTATTTATAGTAATGGCTATGGATTCAGGGGAGATTTCCAAATTGTGTTCTAATCTCAATTTGGATGAAGCTAATGGCCCGATTGTACATATGGAGTGATCTATATATGAGACTAGGAAAGGGTGAATGTAAGTTTATTTTGTTAGATGTATATAATAGATTGTTAAACTAAATACAGTCATAGAATCTATCATGTCAAATTGTCAGGAAAAGACTTGTTGAGAAACTGAGACGAACTTGAATTCATAGCCAAAGACAATGAACACTGTAGCGGAAGCATTAAATTAAGAGCCATAATACTCTATGCATATATGCTCAATAGGTTCTCTTTCTATTGATGGAAGCCGAGGAGAAGAGCATACGTCCTTATATACTGATAACTAATACAGACCCCATCAATCCTTATTGGTTCACACATTACAGAGTCCATACCTAATTGGAAATTTTCCAAGCCTAAAATTAGATAATTTAATTGATCCCACTTAATTAGCTAGCCATAATATTATATAATTGTTATAAAGAACATGTGGCCCGTAATAGGGTTATACGTATATAACCCAATAATCTCTCACTTGGGCTACATGAGTTTTTCTTGAGACAATTATATAAAGAAAACTTGAGTGCGCACTTTATTACTATCTGTTCAAAAATTACTCTTTAAGAAAATCTGAATCATTTTGTATATCAACATAAAATCAAAGCGGCCTTCATTATACTTAGGTAGGCAACTAAACCCATCAGTTATTATCAAATCAATACATGCGATGACACAGATCAAGTATGGATCTGTGGCATAGAAATTACACGAAAAGTAATCTTACATGCCTATTTCCATCTAGTCCTGCTTTAAACTAAAATGAGATCAATCTTAGTTTTTTCTCTTAATGTATTACCGTAAACTTTATGCTTAAACCGTAGTAGGAAAGATAATAATATGATAAATATCATATTTGAATTCAGAGGTTACAAAAAATCCATCAACCATGTTCTATAGAAATTAAAAAAAGAAATTTATATCATTAATGAACATCTAGACCAAACTATAAACTCCCACTGAAGCTACACATCTTTAAAATACAACATCATTATGAGCAATATGCTCATAAAAGTACCTTAGGTGATAAACCTTTGGTGAGTGGCCACTATCATGGATTTTGTACTTACATTTTCCTTAGATACTTGTCAACTCTGAATACTTTATTTTAACAACAGATAACTTAAAATCTTTGTGCTTTGACTTCAAGAGTTTCTGCTATTATTAGAACACATCAATGTGACTTAACTATCACAATAATTCCTTAATGGTCTTTTAAAACCATCAACCAGAGCTTGCAGCCCAATGATAAATTTCCGCGGTTATATTCCATAAATCGATGCCTTATAATAAGCTATATATACTTTGCTCCATAATGAAAAGTTTTGAGTGTTTATTTAACACT
>JXTB01000325.1:450471-486289 GCA_002914805.1 Parasponia andersonii | reverse complement strand
AAATTTCTCCGATTTATAATAAATGAGCACATAAACTAATGTTCTCTCTAAATTCTATATAACACATTTTACTGCTACTTAATGATTCACATGAAGGTTATTAATATCTGCCTAATAATCTTGAATATAAGTAAAAGTCCCTACTGCCAATGCATAAGAGAATTTCTGTATTTCCTTAATTTCAATATCATTATGGGTACTGATTGAGATTGTATTTATGAACCTTAGCCAATGAGTATATCTCTTGAAACATAATCTTTATCGATATAGATCTTTTGTGATATCCTAAAAGATGCGTTAGGAATGATCTCAATGTATCTATATTCCTGAGCACAAAAGAGATATCCCCAAGATCTTTCACATTAATATCCTTCAATAAAAATTTCTTGATTTCGTTCAATAAGCCTATATCATTGCTAGCCAAAATTATGTCATTAACATATAAAATTAGGATTGAACTTATGATATATAAGTCCATCATCTAAATTTTCCTCAAAATCAAATGAGAAAATAACTAGATGGAATATATAATATCTTAACAGGAAACTAGTAGCCTTTAAATTCACCTAATGTAACTCTAGAATATGATGAGCTACTAGTACCAAAATTATCCCGAATGAGTCTTTCATTAAAACTGAAAAGAAAGTCTCTTTATAAATAATGCCTTGCTTCAGAGCGAAACTATTAGAACTAGATGAATCTAAATGTTGACAAGATCTTAAACATCACTTTCCTTCATGGGTTTCATCTTATTCTTTATGGCATCAATCTACTTTGAGAGTTAGAATATTGTTTTAGTTTAAGTGAAAATAATTAGATCATTTTTTACTCTATATCAAACACATGTTCTTGGAGATTAACAACATAAATATCCAAAGTTGTACTTCTCTTTTCTCTAGTAGATTTCTTTTATGGCCCTTTCTCTTGAGGTTGTTAAGTTTACTCTTTTGGAGTACCTTCCTTATTTTGGATAGGGAGTTGCTGAAAATTATCTTGATCCAAATTTGTATCTTGAATAATGTCAAGCATAGAAGTCTAAAACCTGAACATTTTCAATTGTAACTAAAGGAAGAGAAATGAATTCCTCCTCAAAGATAATATTCTTAACTTTTTATCCCCACCCCCCCAAACTTAATATCCTCTCGAAATTTATATTTTCCCATTTTGAAAAGGATTTATAAGAAATATCATAAAAATGAATCCTCTTAACTTTTCAAAGTACCGAATGAAATAGTGGCTAAAATTCTTAAGCCCAATTCCATATGGCCTATATGGCCTAATCTTAGTTGGACAACTCCAGACACACAAGTACCTAATACTAGGCTTCTTGCCTGTCCATAGCGCATAGGGGTTTTAGCTACATCTTTAGTGGAAGCTTTGTTTTGTCCTTAAATTTGCTTTACTGTCACTGAACAATACTATTTATACTAGGTTTCCCCAGTATTTGTATTGTTTTGTCCTTAAATTTGCTTTACTGTCACTGAACAATACTATCTAGGAACTGAGTAAAGGACTCTGGACTTTGTTAACTTTATCCGTCTTACCTATAATAGTATGTATTATGATTAGATTTGATAGCTTTAATTTCCTAGCTCAGTTGAATTTCAACTTGGGCATTGTAAAAACTTAGACACATCTAGAAACTGAGACTTCTTATGAACCAAAATAGGTACTCTTAATGAGAATAATTATCTATAAACATAATGTAATACTATTGGCTATTCTAGATAATTGTATGGAATGGTTTGTATGTATCAGTATAAATTAGTTTTAAGACGTCAAAACTCTTGTTGATACCTGATTTTCTTATATTTGTCTATATTCCTTAATCTAATTAATACAGATTTTAAAGTCTGTTAAGTTAAGTAGGTTAAGAATTTCATCTAACATAAGGCTATTAGTTCTTTGTTAAGATATATATATATATATATAAGAAACTTGTGTCATACCATAGAGAAATTCTTTTAATTGATTTGTACTTTTGTACCACATTTTTTAATATGTAAGATCAACTTGATGAGAATTATTTTAAATTTATAAAGACTATCAATCAAATAACTAGTAGCAAGAAATTTGAATCTTTAAAGAAACTAAATTTAGCAATTTCTAAATGAACAAGGAAGACTGTATTTGTTTACATCAGAAATAGAATACTTTAAAAGTGTCTTTCAAACCTAAAATTTAACCAGTCTTTAATTGTAATCTAAATTACCTTTTATAGCTTCTACTGAAGTTGTATTGCCATTGTCCAAACATATGTATCTTTCATCATCAATTTGCAACTGGCTTCGTAAATAATCTTGCATGAACACACTTATGTAAATAATAGGATTCATATCTATTCATTAAGTGCATTTGGGAATAAGAACTAAGTTAACTTTATGACAAACAAAATTTAGAAGTATACTCTTCTTTATATGCCAAAAGGCATAATTAAGACAATCAACCTTATAGATCCAGTCCTTTTGTAAAAGAAATAGACAAATTCCTTATTTTGTTTCCTTTTGCACTTTATGTTGTAAAGATATAACTGCAGCTTCCTTATCCTTATTCATTTTCCTTATTTTATCTTATCTTGAGAAGTACATACTAAGGGAGAACTTTCAATCTTTTCTCACTTCAACCTATCTTCTTCTTGCACACTACAAGAAATGAACTCAAAAGAGATCATTTGTACTTAAGGTATTGTAACTTTGCTTAACTAATTTGTGCAAGAAGAGAGACAAAGACCGAATGCACGAGTAAGTCTTTCAACTATTCTAACTTAAGTACCTTTAGTTTGGAAGTGAGATTAGACATCTTCATAATGTACTTCATTATATTCCCTTAATCTTTATACTGAACTTAAATGAGGTTCCAAAAAAAAATAGTACTTATTTCGACCTTTTCATTTTCACAGTCAAAATACTTTATGTATGCTCAATGGGTTGTCTCCCTAGCGATGGAGATAGAGGAGAAAAGTATACGTTCTATTTGACTTGGGAACCAAAACCCTAATAGTTATGTCCTTATATACTAATAGCTAATAGAGACCTTATCAATCCTTATTGGTTTAGTATTCGGTAACCACATATTACAAAGTCTATACTTAATTGGTAATTTCCTGAGCATGAAATTAGATTACTTAATTGGCCTCACTTAGTTTGATAGTCATAATATTATACAATTGTTATAAAAAAAAACCTGTGGCCTATAATAGGGTTATACGTATATATCCCAACATATTTGGTAAGGAAACAAATCTGCCAATAGAGAAGGTTTGGAAGGGGCTATGAATGTAGCATGGCGAGTCCCTTATAAAGTCAAGGTGGAGCATATTAGATCGAATAATATTTTCACATTTTATTTTGGCAACCTTGAGGATCATTGTTGGTTATTTTATAATTGCTATGCAAGTGTACGTGCCGAAAAAGTAATATAGTAATGAGTTGGGTATCGTCTCCACATGGATTGATTACCAAAATTAGTTGGAAAAACTAAATGTCAAACAAGTTTAATTAAGAAATTAGAGGAACTAACGAATGCAAATAAACACGTAAATGCCAAACATAAAACAATACGATCTAAACAAGAGATTGTAAATCAATAGAGATATTAAGCTGGAATTATTGAATCCTTCTCGGTTACAAATCTAGGTACAATTGTTGCAGCAATGCTTATGCCAAAATTCACTCTAGTAACCGAAAATTCCATCTATACATAATAATCTTCGGAATTTATTATGTTTTAAGTTCTTCAAACTAGATTTAACATATTCCTATGTTGATCCAGTTCTCAATACACCATTCATAGCATCGATTTTCACTGGGTTATACATGGTAACAATATATTCCTATATTGTTACTAATTCAAGGATCTACTAAAGAGACACTTAAAACATGCATCATTCAAGTTAGATCTAATTAAAATCAACCTTTCCAGAATTAATCCTAGTTTATTTATCCTAAATATTGGTGGCTAAATAATAATAGGAAATAATAATGAAATTCACTTGAGTGAACAAGAGGAAATTACCGTAAACACTTAAAACAACATTTAATCTTTTATTACAACCTTAGATTCATCGATATCCCAACTAAAGAAACTTAACTCATGGACTGAAATTTAAACAACAGCAGCTTAAAATACTCCATCAATTTCAGAACATTCAAGAAAAGGAAAAATAAAGAATTCAATATGAGAAGGTTAAAAGAAGTAAAGAAAGTGCTAGTTGGATGATAGTGAATTGATCCCACTACTGCTGCTAGTACTCCTCCTTCTTCATCCTTTCTTTCTTGTACTATTCCCTCTCTCTTTCGTTCCTTTTCTGTATATCCCTCTTGAGCTGCCGCCACCACCTCCTCTTCTTGCAGTATATTTCTCCTTTTATATTAGGTTGATGAGGTACCCTAACATACGTGTCAGCCAAATAAAGGAGTGAGGATCGCTGTTGCTTTATTTCCTTTTAGCTAGTATTTAACATTAGCTGTTAGCATCAGCTGTACATGAAAAATGCTAGCTGGAAAAAGAATTCTGATGTTTTGTATTGCTTCGGCGTGTTACTACAGTAAAGTTACTTCCACCCTTGACTTAAGTTCAGCCTCCCTTCAAAGATGCTGCCATTTAAATTCATCAGAACTCAAGTCCTAATTTCAGCATTTTTGCTAGAAATTAACAGAAATAAAATAGATATTGACTATATTAGATCTTAAACTTCAGAAACACCACAGACCAAAATAAAATAAAGAAAAACACCTAAACTAGACAATTTGTTCTTTTAAAACAACTGTCCTAAGACTAAAAAACATATGAAATATCTTTATTTTTATAGAGTTATCAGACCCCCAAACTTGAATTGTTACTCGTCCTCGAGAGACAAAAGAAAGAAAAATGACACCGACGCAAAAACACAAAAGAATCTGATTTACTATCAGTAAGAAAATCATTCCTTAGTTCTTTGTTCTATTTCTCAATCTTTGTCCTTTGAACAGAATCACCCTTCCTCAAATACATGTTCAATTCGTTACAAACTTACTTTCACATGTGATTTTCCCTTAAGTGTGTGTGTGGAAACTCTGATTAGAATTCTCTGGATTACTCAGGTCATATCAAAAGCTGATTTTCCCTAATTTCCTGGTTTCAAAAGCTGATCTTGTAAATCGTTTTCCACTAATGCAAGTCAACCAAATACTTAAAACTTATAAGGCTTTAACAAACTTGCACTATTGAGCTTAATTTGGGGGATGTTTTTATTATTACCTGTTTCTTTTCTAATTTATTTTTAACACTCAGATGTCATAATGCCTTTTTACACGAATGCCAACATTGGTGATGAAGGCACCTGGTTACTCAGCAAAGTCACTTTCAGAGTTGCCGAGGCATAGTCATATTCTAAACTACTATTTGACGCAAAAGTATACATGGAGCTTATGTTACCCCTAGTTACTAGGCAATTCAGAATAGTGGAGTATTCATTATTCATAACACTTTTTTTTTTGAACAAGAAACTCCCCCAAACTTAAGCTCATTTTACTTTCAATGTATCATGCCTACACTAAGTTCTCCATGTTTAGTCTCCTACATTTCACTTCAAAAGATTCACAAAATCAGTTCTAGACCTTAAGCCCTCACAATTATTCAAGATTTCTTAAGCTTTCCTAAAGGCCTCTAATCCATAGCTCTAGTGCAAAGCAAAATTGAAAATTTCACATATAAAAGCAAGCTAAAATAAATATCCCTAATATTCAATTTACGGCAATTGATCTCATAAGCTGAAAATTTTAAAGCAGTAAGAGTTTCATAAGATCACAATGTTGCAACACACCAAAGTAATAGAACACAAATAGAAATTAGATAAAAAAGATAAACAATTAAACAAATAAACTAACACCCCCAAACTTAAAACAAGCAGTGTCCCCACTGCGACACAAAATAAAAGAAGCACATAAGGAAATAAAAAGAAAAGATAAAGAGGTGAAAACTCCCTGTCAAAGTTATTCCGCAGCTCCATTGGATCCATCTTCATCAAATTTTGTCATATCCTCATCGTCCAAGTCCTAGAGTATTTCTTCTGGAAATGTAGGGAAAATTGGAATAGGTTTCGTGAAATTCTGTTGCAGAGACTTCTTTAGGGCATTGTCCCGTTCCCTTGCATAAGCCTAGTATTGCTATTACAGCTTGTGAGATTGCTGCAGCATTGACATCAACTGGTACTGCTAAACCTCTTGTTGACTCACTTGTTGCTCCAGGGATCTTAGCTTCTAAAGAATATCATTATTTATGCTGCTGTAGCAGGTTTGTTTGATACTGCAGCAGGTCTACTTGATGAGGATCGGTGGGTAAAATCAGCTGGTACTTCTTGGGTAATTCGGGCCACTGCAATGACATCAATTTTGCCTGTATTATGCAGTTTTTCTTCGTTGACCAAGTAGGGAGCACGGGCATTATGACCTAACCTGGTAATTAGAGACAGAAAAAATAGAGCCCCTACTTTCCTCACAGCACATGCCCTAATTTCTCTATGAATCATTCGACCCACGTTAATGGATTTACCAGTCAGTATGGAATATAAGAGCAACATACGATCCTTGGAAACTATTTTGCCGTGTGTGGTGGCCAACAAACGGGATTTCAGAAAATGGTACTAGATTTTTGCAAGCGGGTTCAGCGAGCTCCGAAGGCATGTATAAGCACTGTGGGATGACACGTTCCATTCTGCCTTTGCTGCAACAACTGTCTCTAGCACCGTGAGCACTTCTGGTTCTGTGATGTCTTCAATGAATGCAGAATGTTCATCCACCGGATCTCCTAAGCCAAAGAGAGTATTGATGGCTTCTTCACTCCACGGAACTCGAACACCTCTGACATACACTGTGTCTTCCTCAGTATCAGTCAAGTTAGCATAGAATTCACGGACCAATGGCACAATCGGGTCTTCAGGATGGACACAAAAGAGCTACCAGTTATGTTGTATAATGACATCGGCAATGAACAGCGGTTGCCCCAGTGGCTCATTTTTGTTCTATACGAACGCCTTCTCGGTACTCAAGGGTTGATTTTGGATATGCTCTTCAAACTTGGTTTCAGCCTATTCTGGATCAAACTTTGCCACTTTCGAAGCTTTTCGAGCAACTCTCTTGATCCCCATTTCCTTCTGAACAGCCGAGATGAAGATGCCAATCAGAAATGCTTGCAACGCCGTCAAGTAAGAAGATATGGGTTAATAGAGGCAGAAGTTAGATTTCTGTCGTGGTGGATTTTGTGGGCCTAGGGTTTTTGTTTTAAAGAAAATTACCCCCTTTTTTTTTTTTAGTTTGGAACTGGACCTATTATTGCAGCAATTCTTCAACACTGCATTCGTTGCTGTAGCAATCTGTCACTTTCTGAGAATCTGTCTCTCTGAATTGTAATACTAGAAATTCTTTTTAAGCTCCCTCTTTCCCACTTGTCTATACTAATAAGCATGTTTCCCTGCACCAGAATTAACCACAATTTAAAAATTAAATTGTACACCTCATTGTTCTTCTCTTTTCTCTTTTTTTTTTTTTAAGTAAGAGAAGAACATAAAAAAATATTTTATAACAGAAAGTAAGAAAAGAAAAGAATTAAAAGAAATGGAGATAAGGAATATGTAGCAAGTTGCCTCCCACTCAGCGTTTGGTTTAGAGTCGTCAGCCCGACTACTTGCTCATTCATAGCTCTTATAGAGTGATCAAGGTCTTTCCTCTGTCAAACTCAACTCCCCAATAATGTTTCGGTCTCTGGCTATTGATCTTGAATTGGCAACCTGAGTTTTTTTCCAGCAAATCAACAGCACCATATGGGTAGACCTTAGCAACTTTAAACAGATCTGACCATCTGCACTTCAACTTAACAGGAAACAACTTTAATATGGAGTTATTGCTGTCCAGGTTCAAAACTCCTTTGTTGGATCTTCCTGTCATGCCATTTTTTTGTTTTATACTTGTATAACTTGGCACTCTCATAAGCACACATCCGAAATTCTTCTAGCTCATTTAGTTGTAGTAACCGTGTTTCTTCAGCAACTTGAAGGTCCATATTTAGCTTCTTCATCGCCCAATAGGCTTGGTGCTCTAACTCCACCGGCAAGTGACATGCTTTTCCAAAGACCAACCTATATGGTGACATCCCCAGGGGTGTTTTAAAAGCTGTTCTGTAAGCCCAAAGAGCATCATCAAGCAGTCTTGATCAATCTTTCCTAGTGGGATTTATGACCTTCTCAAAAATTCTTTTGATCTCTCTATTGGAAATTTCTGCTTGGCCACTTGTTTGCGGATGGTATGCTGTAGCTATCTTATACCTAACCCTATATTTGGCCAAAAGATTCTCAAACTGCTTGCTACCAAAGTGTGTTCTTTCATCACTAATGATAGCTCTTGGAGTGCCATAATATGTAAAAATATTCTTATGCAAAAACTTCACCATTACCTTGGAATTATTTGTGGGAAATTCCGAAGCTTCCACCTATTTAGACATTTAGTCTACAGCTACCAAGATATAAGGATTCCCAAAAGATGGAGGAAATGGTCCCATGAAATCTATGCTCTACATATCAAATAACTCAACTTCCAAAATATTGTTTAAGAGTATTTCATATCTTTGCGAGATGTTCCCAGTTCTTTGGCACCTATCACAAGTCTTGATAAATTCATGAGCATCCTTGAACATGGTTGGCCAATAATAACCTGATTACAAGACCTTAGCAGCTGTTCTAAAACCTCCAAAATGTCCCCCATATGGAGATGAATGGCAATGGTGTAGGATGCTATGATTCTCTTCGCTAGGAATATACCTATGCAAAATCTGATCTGCACATTGCTTGTAAAGGTAAGGTTCATCTCAACAGTAAGCTTTTATATCATGAAAAAATTTCTTTCGCTACTGGCTGTTTATCTCAGGTGGAAGTAATCCACTAACTAAATAATTAGCAAAGTCTGTATACCATGGAGTAGTCACCTACTGTACAACTAAAAGTTGTTCATCTGGGAATGTTTCTCGAATTGGCTCTTTAATCTTCTTTGCATCTCCTGCTTCTATTCTTGATAAGTGATCTGCAACTTGATTCTCAGAACCCTTTCTATCTTTTATCTCCAAATTAGACTCTTATAATAACAGTATCCATCTAATCAATCTCGGTTTGGCATCCTTCTTTGCAATGAGATACTTGATTACTGAGTGATCTGTATAAACAGTGACATCTGAATTTATCAAAGGTGAAAATAACAGCTAGGAGCTCCTTCTCAGTGGTGGTGTTGTTCAATTGAGCATCAGATAAAGTCTTGCTACTATAGTAAATAGAATGGAATATCTTCTCTTTTCTTTGTCCCAATAGAGCTCCAACTGCATGATCACTTACGTCACACATTAGCTCAAATGGTAAAGACCAATTCGGAGCTACTATAATTAGGGCAGAAACAAGTCTTTGCTTCAGCTCCGAGAATGCTTGCATACATTCTTCATTGAATTCAAAATATCTGTTTTGCTCTAGCAAAGTGCACAGGGGCTTAGAAATTTTTGAAAAATCCTTTATGAATCTTCTGTAAAAACCTATATGTCCCAAGAAACTCCTAATGCCCTTGACTGATGTTGGTGGTGGCAACTTCTCAATTACTTTAGTTTTTGCATTGTCTACTTCAATGTCATGCTTGGAAACTCTATGACCCAATACAATGCTTTCTTGCACTATAAAGTGGCATTTTTCCTAAGTTAGGACCAGGTTAGTTTCTTTGCATCGCTCCAACACCTTTTCTAAATTCAGCAAGCAATCTTCATAGGATTCTCCAAATACAAAAAAGTCATCCATAAGAACTTCAAGGGTCTTTTCCACCATATCATTGAAAATAGACATCATGTATTGCTGGAAAGTTGATGGAGCATTGCAGAGACCGAATGGCATTCTTCTGAAGGAAAAAGTTCCATAGGGGCAGGTGAAAGTGGTCTTCTCCTGATCCTCTGATGCTATAACTATCTGGTTGTAACCTGAGTATCCATCCAAGAAATAATAATACTCCTTACTAGCAAGTCTGTCGAGCATTTGGTCAATGAACGGTTGTAGGAAATGATCTTTTCTTGTAGCTTTATTAAGCTTCGTATAGTCCATGCACACCCTCCAGCCAGTTACCCTTCTTGTGGGAATTAATTCATTATTGTCTTTAGCCACAACTATTAAGCCTCCCTTTTTAGGCATACACTGAACTGAGCTGACCTAAGAACTGTCTGAAATTGGGTAAATTATCCCTGCATCCAGCCACTTGATTACCTCTTTCTTCACAACTTCCTTCATAATTGGGTTCAGTCTTCACTGCTACTCCATAGAATTGCTAAAGCAATCTTCCAGTAGAATCTTATACATATAGATTGTAGGGCTGATTCCTTTGATATCGGCAATAATCCATCCTATGGCCTTCTTAAACCTTCGAAGTGCTGCAAGTAATTGCTGCTCTTGCCCCAAACTCAAAGATGAAGAAATAATTACTAGTAACGTATTTGAGTCACCCAAATATGCATACTTTAAGTGAGAGGGCAATGGTTTTGATTCCATAACTGGGGGTTCTTCAACTAATTGTTTAGAAGGCTTGAAATCCCTCTCCAATAATTCAAGAGATTCAAATTGCTTTCCCAGTCAAGCAAGTAAATGCTTTGTGTTCACCCATGGTACATAGCCTTCTTCTTCAATTTCTTCATCAAAATCGGTCTTGGTGGATACCAAAATCAGGTTGGTATCATAAGTTTCCTAGAACTGCTTCAGCACAAGTCAATCTAACATATTAATGGTTGAACACTCTTTTATTTCATTCAGAAATCACATAGTCTTGAATACATTGAAAGTGACCTGCTCATCATCAACTCGTATCATAAGTTCTCCTTTTTTCACATCAATCAATGTCCTTCCAATAGCTAGAAATGGCCTGCCTAAGATTATAGGCATTTCCTTGTCAGCCTCATAATCCAACACAATAAAATCCATGGGGAATATGAACTTGTCCACTCGAACTAAAACATCTTTGATTTTTCCTTCAGGGTGAGCCTAAGATCTATCTGCAAGCTGAAGAGTAACTGTAGTTGGTCTTGCTTCTCTAATTCCCAACTTTCTGAAAACTGACATGGGCATCAAGTTTATGCTTGCTCCTAGATCACACAAGGCTTTTCCACAATAGCTGTCACCAATAGAACATAGTATTGTAAAGCTTCTAGGGTCTTGAAGTTTAGGAGGGATTTTACTCTGCAAGATAGAGCTGCACTCTTTGGTCAGTGCCATTATTTCAAACTCTCCCAATCTTCTTTTCTTGGAAAGGATGTCCTTCATGAATTTGACATACTTTAGCATCTGTTCTAAAGTTTCTACGAGTGGTATATTGATATGCAGCTACTTCAAAACCTGCAAAAATTTGTGGAATTGCTTGTCTTGCTGCTGCGTGTGAAATCGTTGACGAAAAAGTGGCGATGGTCTGTTATTATACTATTCTGGGCAGTCTTGCTGAAGCAATACTGTAGCAAATGTCTCTTTTTCAGCAATTTGCTTTGTTATATTTTTCACTGTATCTTCCTTATCTTTTTCTCCTTGGACTGAAGAGGGCTCTCTTGATTGTTTAAGCCTTAGCTCAGGCCCTTTCAGCTTATATTGCAATGCTCTTTATTCTCACACCTTGGATTTTCTGTATCACTTGGAAAAGAACCTTGGGGCCTGCTATTCAAGGCATTAGCTAACTGTCCCATTTGATTCCCCAAGTTTCTGAGTGAGACTGCTTGGCTTTGAATCATTGCGGACTGATTCTGAATTATACTGTTATTTTTCACCATATGCTCCTTCAGTAAAGCTTCCATAGAGCTGGATAGCTCTGGATATTGTTGTTTCTGATACTGTTGTTGCTGTGGCAGATGAGATTGGAAACTAGGTGGATGGGCTGGTCTATTTGGAGTTGTATCTGAAGTAGCTCCATAAAATATTAGGATGCTGCCTCCATCCTTGGTTGTAAGTGTTTGAAAATGGATTGTTGTTCTTGTTATAGTTTCCCACGTAATATACTGAAGTAGGGTTAGATGGGCAGCTGTCAAATGAATGCCCCTCACCATAATAAACACAAGAAATTGCAGTAGATTGCTCTGCATTTGCTCTAGCAGTCATATTCATAAATTTTAGGATATTGGTCAGCGATGAAACTTGAGCTGTCAAGGTTGTAACTGCATCAACATCATGAATTCCAGCAACACGCCTTCATGTAGCAACTCTTTCAGTCGGCCATTGATAGTTATTGTTGGTCATTCGCTCCAAAATCTCAAAAGCATCATTATAGGACTTTGCAAGAAGAGCACCATTAGCCGAAGCATCCACCATTGATCGAGTATAAGCATTAAGGCCATTATAAAATGTCTCCATTTGGATCCAATGAGGGATTCCATGGTGTAGACATTTTCTTAGCAATTCCTTAAAGTGCTCCCATGATTCATATAAAGATTCCCCATCCAACTGCTGAAAAAAAGTAATATCATTTCGGAGCTTATCATTTTTACTTAGTGGGAAATATTTCATCAAAAATTTCTCCGCCAAGTTATTCTAGGTGGCCACCGAATTTGGGGGTATTGAGTTCATCCAAGCACTTGCTCCATCTCGTAAAGAGTATGGGAATAGTTTCAGCCTTAAAGCTTCATCCGTGACTCCTTGCAACTTGAATGAATCACACACTTCTATGAACAACCGGAGGTGAAGATGTGAATCCTCAGTTGGTACCCCACTGAATTGCCCTATAGTTTAGAGCATTTGAAACATCACCGGCTTTAATTCAAACTGAGGTGCTTGAATTTCGGGCCTAACAATGCCAAGATTAAGCCTGTTGAGAATAGGAATAGCATACTCTCTGATTTCTCTATCCCTGTTATCTGCCATTGCTATAGCATTATTAGCATCAGCATCTTCAGCCATTCCTCTTAAACTAGCTAAACCTTGTTATTGCTCCCTTCTCTTTGCTCGAAATATTCTGTCAATCTCAGTATCTAAGGGCACCAACTCTTGTTCTTGCTGAATATTCACATAACAAGTATAAGCTCCTGCAAGCATAACCGCTCAAAAATATAAGGAAACAAAAAAACAAATTAGTTTCTACAAATAGCTTTAGTTCTCTCAATCCCCGGTAATGGCGCCAAAAACTTGTTGATTAATTTAGAATTGCTACATAAGTGCATGTGCCGAAAAAGTACTATAGTAATGAGTTGGGTATCATCTCCACAACGATTGATTACCAAAATTAGTTGGACAAACTAAATGTCAAACAAGTTTAATTAAGAAATTAGAGGAACTAACGAATGCAAATAAACACGTAAATGCCAAACATAAAATAATATGATCTAAACAAGAGATTGTAAATCAATAGAGATCTTGAGCTGGAATTATTGAATCCTTCTCGGTAGCAAATCTGGGTACAAATTTTGCAGTAATGCTTATGGCAAAATTCACTCCAGTAACCGAAAATTCTATCTATATATAATAATCTTCTAAATTTATTATGTTTTTAGTTCTTCAAACCAGATTTAACATATTCCTATGCTAATCTAGTACTCAATACACCATTCATAGCATCGATTTTCACTGGGTTATACATGGTAACAATATATTCCTATATCGTTACTAATTCAAGGATCTACTAAAGAGACACTTGAAACATGCATCATTTAAGTTAGATCCAATTAAAATCAACCGTTCCAGAATTAATCTTAGTTTATTTATCCTAAATATTGGTGGCTAAACAATAATAGGAAATAATAATGAAGTTCACTTGAGTGAATAAGAGGAAATTACCATAAACATTTAAAACAACATTTAATCCTTCATTACAACCTTAGATTCATCGATATCCCAACTAAAGAAACTTAACTCATGGTCTGAAATTTAAACAACAGCAGCTTAAAATACTCCATCAATTTCAGAACATTCAAGAAAGAAAAAATAAAGAATTCAATATGAGAAGGTTAAAAGAAGTAAAGAAAGTGCTAGTTGGATGATAGTGAATTGATCCCACTACTGCTGCTGGTACTCCTCCTTCTTCGTCCTTTCTTTCTTGTACTATTCCCTCTCTCTTTCGTTCCTTTTCTGTATATCCCTCTTGAGCTGCCGCCACCACCTCCTCTTCTTGCAGTACATTTCTCCTTTTATATTAGGTAGATGAGGTATCCTAATACACGTGTCAGCCAAATAAAGGAGTGAGGACCACTGTTGCTTCATTTCCTTTTAGCTAGTATTTAACATTAGCTGTCAGCACTAGCTGTACATGAAAAATGTCAGTTGGAAAAAGAATTCTGCTGTTTAGTATTGCTTCGGCGCGTTACTGCAGTAAAGTTACTTCCAGCCTTAACTTAAATTTACCCTTCTTTCAAAGATGCTGTCATTTAAATTCATCAGAACTCAAGTCCCAATTTCAGCATTTCTGCTAGAAATTAACAGAAATAAAATAAATATTGACTATATTAGATCTTAAATATCAGAAACACCACAGACCAAAATAAAATAAAGAAAAGCACCTAAACTAGACAATTTGTTCTTTTAAAACAACTGTGCTAAGACTCAAAAACATACCAAATAACTCTATTTTTTTTAGAGTTATCAATCACCAGTGTGTATGGATTGAAGGACCACGGGTGTTTGATAAGCAACTTATCTCACTAGTTAAATGTGTGAAAATTAACAATATTGACCATATAGATTTTCCAAGGGTGTTTATATTCATACCCATAACGCCTCAGTAACTTCTATGAATATTATATGTGCTTCTTTTTGGGTTAATATTATTGGTATTCTAAAGATGATGGAGGTGAAAGTGGCTAGCATAAGGGTTAAGGTTTGTATTGTAGTAAACGAGTCTTTACAAAGGGAATTAGGATTTTTTTGGGTTGACATAAATCAAGAGATTTTGCTATTGCTTCCATACGAACAATGATTTATGTTTGGATGGGGAGAATATGCCCCATGTTGATGAGATTCAAGAGGCGAAAAAAGATGAAGAGATGTACTATACCAAGTAGGGATCTTTGGGGCATTCTATTAGTGCAATACTAGAGCTATATGCCTAGTATAGCAACAAGAGAGTCAAAATATTTGTTTCCAATTATTTAATTATGATGATAAAAATCTAATTGGATTATTAGGCATTTTATAATTTCTAAATAGTCTTTTAATTATGTGATAACTAATGATATATTTATTAAGAGAATCAATCATTAGACAATTAAGTCTTAGTCTCTAGATAAATAAGGATACTATTGAGCAATGTTTAAAAATATTAAAATACAATTAGATGGTGTTTTATGAAAATATGAAACTACTACATAGGTTTTCTTTTTCAAAAAAGAAAAAGGAAATAAAGAGAACTCCAACTTGATTGAACTCTCTCTCCTTGCCTCTTTGCATACCGACTACTATTGGGATTCTCCCTGTGGTAAGTGTAAAACCCCTTAAATTTGGAAGGGTATTTTAGTCTTTTGAAAAAAAAATATATATATATAAATTTAATTAAAAATTCAAATTTTGATTAATTTGAAAGAAATTTTGATAGAGGGATTAATTTGCAAAACTGAAGGACTATTTTGAAATAAAATTTTAAAATTAGAGACTTATGGGCAATTTTTTTTAAAAATTGCATTGCCCATTTTAGAGTATACACATGGCCTGCATCTTTCTCCCTCAGCTCCTCTCTCCTCTCCTGCGATTTACCGGCCAAAAATACTGATTTCCGGCGTTGCTCCGACGAAGCTTCTCCCGACATCGACGACGACCGCCACTGGCCGGCGAAGAGAGCCCAACTTCGGATGATCACCGCGCTGCAGGTCTCGCCGCCTGAAAGCTCGCCGTTCGCCGGAAATAGCCGAAAAACATTGCAAGTTCCGAAGCTCGCCGGCGCCAATTCCGATGACGTTTCGCCATGAAATCAGTCGGGTTTGACTCGTCTTGTCACGTTCTTCAATATGGTATATATATCTTGACTCAATATTGCCCGGATTGAATTTTGCCATTTCTGTTAATTTTGAGCTATTTTCGTTTTATATTTAAATTTTTCAATCCGACCGTTAGATCGTAAAATAAACCTTATATTTGTGATGTACTCGTGAAAAAAAAAAATTGATATATATATTGTCTATATTTGGTGAGGGCAAGAAAATCTATATCTAACAGCTTAAATCGTCTCGTTTTGTGTGCCGTGGGCATGGGTTCGGCCCGAGCCCGAATCAGTTGAACTATATATCTAACTTAGCATTTTTTAGTGCTTTGAATTCAGTGGTGAAGTCCGTTTAACGATCTGAAGCACCGATTAAAAATCGAGTTTTCAAACCTATTGATCAAATGCTCTAAAACGACACCCGATCTTCTAAATGATACCCGAATGACGCCAAACTTTCTCCATAGCTCCGTAGCACTATTTAAATACTCAATTGAGGTAGGGGATTCAATTTCCTTATTTTCTATTAATTACATTAAAATTGAAATTTATTCTGAAAATGAAATTTTGTGATTTTATTAAATTGAATTATTTGAATAGTTATTTTAATAAACTATGAATTTGTGAAACATTGTGGACTGCTCTAGAAATTTTTAAATATGATTTTATACAAGTTTTTATACTTGGAATTTGGTAAAACCAAAGAAACTGTATTTTTTGATTTTAAAGTACAAAATGGATTTTAAATTAAAAATTAGAGCATGTCTAGAATGTTAAACTACTGCATGGTTGATTGAGACTCTATATATATTGCACATTTCATACGATCATGCATGAGAGTCGTCTTAGGCATCACGGTATTGTAGTAGGCGGACTAATACACTAGCCTTTGGTGAGAGCCTGTAAACCCGCGCGGGGTTTAATTTTTGACTATCTCCATTCAGTAAGTGTAGGCATTCGATGCCCCTCCTGTTCGGTAGGAGTTAACACATGAGTGTCCCTCCATTTTTCAAAGATAGATGTCAGGCAGAGAGCACTCAATACATGTAGTATAAGTTGCTCTAATTGTGATGAGAGGATGAGAACTCATGTGATATATTGATTTATGTGATGTGCACTATGCTTGTTTTATTATGGTTTACTATCTGTTTTAACCTGGATATATATCTGATTTTAGTTTGAGCATGATTTTCTGTAAAGATTTCCTATATACGTTTCGAATGCTCCATAGTTATTAAAAACTTTTCAGAACTACTAACCATACAGTCGTATTGAGAATTACTAAAAAGATTTTTCCCAAAAAGGTAATTGAGTTTTCTACTGAGCATTCACGTGCTCACCCCCTACTTCCTCCCCCTTTCAGGTATCAAATTATTATGTGATAGATATTCGTATGGCTTGGCAAGCATGTTTGGTATATGCTTGCAGTTTTAGTCCTCTTCATTGGTTGGATCGTATTCTGTATCATTTTCTCCTTTTCTAAGTCAAATATATTTAGCCATTAGTAGTATATTTACTGAGTGGATGTATGAGGATGATTTCGATATTTAATCGAGTACTTAGACATAGAAATGATTTTGTGAAAATTATTTTAATTATGGGCCTATGGTTTTAAATTGAACACTTTCATTAAACT
The DNA here is from genome assembly GCA_002914805.1 of Parasponia andersonii. Classification (NCBI taxonomy): domain Eukaryota; kingdom Viridiplantae; phylum Streptophyta; class Magnoliopsida; order Rosales; family Cannabaceae; genus Trema; species Trema andersonii. The sequence continues at coordinate 468,730 of JXTB01000325.1, read as the reverse complement.
TAATGATTTAAATAAAAAGTTTCTAAAATTTATTATTTATTATTTCTCTAAATTTAAAATTAAAAATTAAAAATACCTTGGAAATTTAAAACTAGTAGATAATATTATAATTTCTCGAGTTGGTCCAATATTAAAATTTACTTACTCTTGAGGACTAAAACTTAAATTTTAAGTACTCGACTTTTTCTGAAAATTTTGGAAATTTCTATTTATCACTGTTTTTACTTAAATTTACTAAAAGTCATGGTCTTGGATTTTCAGTCGTGATAGTAAGTGTAAACTTCTCTTAAATAGTTAATCGAGCATCATCATTCACACCTCAACATTAAGCTAGTATGGCATATATAGTTTACAAGCATATTCAAAGTAACATAATCCATTTTTTTAACAAGAATTAAATGCAAGTCTTAAATCCACACTCCTAGCATTTCCAAGTCACGAACTATAAGTAAAAGATAGCTTCTTATTTTGCTTGTAGGTCGTCAATGTCACACTAGACACCACCTGTGGAGAAGGTAGGGGGTGAACATAAAATATCCAGTAGGTTACTCAATTCCTCTTTTTTTGGGAAAGCCTTTTTATAATTCTTAAAACATCTGCATGGTTAGTAGTACTTTAAAGTATTTTTATAAATAATAAGTATTCAAAATATAAGTAGAAAACCATTATAGAAAGTCATGCTAAGGACCAAACTATCAAGGTCAAACATATTGAAAATCGTAATAAAGCAAGCATAATGCACATCACAAAAATCAATGTCTCATATGAGCTCTCATCATCTCATCACGACTAAAGCAACTTATACTACATGTATTAAGTGCTCCCTGCCTGACATCTATCTTTGGAACCCCTGTGTCTAATCCTACCGATCCAAAGGGGCACCGAATGCCTACACCTACTGAGTGAAAATAGTCAGAAAATAAACTCTGTATAGATTTACGGGCTCTCACCAAAGGTGAGTGTACTAGTCTACCTACTACAACACTGTGATGTCTAAGATGACCCTCATGCATTATCATATGAAATGTGCAATATATGGAGTCTCAAACAACTATGTAATAGTTTAATATTCTAGATGTGCTTTGATTTTTAAATAGAAATCTATTTTGTACTTAAAAATCCAAAAGTACAGTTCCTATGGCTTAACCAAATCCCAATTTAAACCTTGTATAAATTTATACGTAAAATATCTAGAGCAGTCCACAATATTTCACAAGTTCACAGTTCATTAAAATAATTATTCAAATAATTTAATTTAATAAAATCACAAAATTTCACTTTTCACAATAAATTCTAATTTTAATGAAAAATAATATAAAAGAAGGAAATTGAATCCCCTACATCAAAATAGTAATTATGTTGAGCTAATGACGCTAACAAAGTCCTCTAATCAACTTATTGTTCAGATGGTCATTTTCGGATCACGACACGTTTACTTGAAAAAATGAATTTCCAAACAGGGCTTCAGATTGAGAAATGAAGGTCACAACTGAATTCAGAAAAATTGGGTTAGATATAAAGTTTGTAGTAAACGGATTTCGGTAGAGAACCGGCCAATGGCACGCAAAATGGTGTAATTCATGAGCTATTTTTTCGATTTTTGTACCACTTTAGAAAATAGTGATAATCAAATTTTTGTCCCAACCTCATTGAGTCCAAATTCGAAGTCAGAACTTAGTTTCGGGGTTCCAAGCATTAAATATGCCCAAAAATCCAAAAAATATAAAAATACCACATTTTGAAAATGGTTAGAAAAATATCACTTTTTCAATTCAAAAATTAACGATATTCCGATTACCATTTCAACACTTCAAAATCATGAGATTTCATGTTTCAGTCTCCTTTTTCACGCGGTATAATTTTCTCGGGCCAAATAACTCAATTTCAAAATAATTAGAAAAATACCACAAAATTTAATATTATTAAAATGCTACAGCAACGAGTTTCTCTCTAGAGCCGAGTTAGAAGTCGTGGGTAGTCGGAAATGAAAGTTGACGTCAAGATGAGTTGAATGCTGATGTTGACGAGTTGATCGGACATCAGAGGGAGAAAGGATGGATGATTTTCTTGCGCGGTGGCGTGATCTTCGAACGACCGTAGTTCCGGCGAGACGCAGCAGTTCATGGCAGCAGCACCCGACGTGGCTTCATCGGCACCTCCTGATCACGACGAGCAGGCGCATTGGGCGGCTAGGCTAGCGGTAAGTTCGCGGGTGAACAATAATAGAGGTTGGGTTTTTCGTTTTTTTGCTCGGGACCTTTAGGAAAAGGAAGAAAAATTTGGGAGATTAATAGGCAATTTCTGAAACTGTAGATAGTGGGACATATGCCAGTCTCTGGTTTGACCACAAAATTTCTTTGAAATTCCACTTTGGCCACAAATTTTAAAAAGATTCTTTTATTTTAATCCTTCATTAGTTATATTTTTGTCTTCAGTTTATAATTCTTTTTTCACTTTTTCCCCAAATACATCTAGACTTTATTTTATCTAGGTACAACACCAATAATTTAATTTAAAATATTTTCAAATTTTTATTTAATTAATCCAAAAATGTAGAATTATCAAAATGCCCTTGAATTAAAATTACTTAATTATCTTTTACAAAATTTAAGATTTTACATATCCTCGAGTAAAAAACTAAAATATACTAATATATCCAGTTTTTTTATTGAACTTATAATAATTCACTTTTAATAATTACACACCATAATAATGACACATATGATTACAATTTTAACTATTGTAGTAATTCAAGCTTAATTTCACGTTTCAAAAAAAAATAAAAAAATAAAACAAACAAACAAACTTAATTATCTAGCCCCAAAACTATTGAGCCCTTCCCCTCTGTGTCTCCCTCTCTTGATCGTGATCTATAATTGAACAAGTTTTTATGCTCTAATTTAAAACTAAATTATATTCTTATCGTACACATATATGTATACATAAAAGTTAAATTGTGCTAGAATATTTCTAATGAATTGAAAATTTCAAACCTATTATCATATTGCTTTTTGTTCCTTGTTTTTTTCTGGTCTTGAAAAACATTTGGCAAAATACAAAATAAAAGAGTTGGACTCTGAATATAGGAAATGAGAAGGTTTCTTTGATCAAGTTTTTCTTTTTTCATAGCCCAAAATCAATCGTATTACGCTACTATTAGCATAATGGACATCTTGAGGTGAAGTCCCATGATCCCACTGTCCACTACTCTCTGGCATGTGACGTAAAAGGGAGTCGATGCACAATACGATCACAATTACAAATCCATGTATTTGGGTTGAAACTTCTTCATTTTCATCATTATTAAATTCATAATAAATTCTACAGTAAGTTTAATTCTACAATAAATTGTTTTTATCTAAAATGACCAAAGTGCCTAGTATCAAATACTCAAATTATATATTAAACCTATAACCAAATAATTTAAATGCCAAATATTCTTCGTTTTCAATGATAATAAGAATTTCTCAACCTTTTTCTATTTTTTGTGGGAGAAATATAGGTCTGTTTGATTCACTCACTCAAACAAGTATATTTACATGAAAATTGTAGAATGAGTTATAATTAGAATGAAAGATATTTAAAGTAAAATAAAGTGTAATAAATTATAAGTAGAATAAAAGACATTATAATAGATCATTTAAAAGCACATCTTAGCCTCCATTTTTATTCTAAGATTAAAAAAAAAAAAAACTTATTCTAATAGATCTCCTAAGTTTCGTTCTTATTACAAAATACAAAAAAAATTCATTTAAATGATTGATGTAATTGATAGACTATTTGAGTACAAAAAAATGAATTATTAAAATAAATACAAATTCTAAAAAACTATTTGAACAAAAAAAAAAAACTGAAATTATTTAAATAAACACTCAGTTTTAATAAATTTTCCATTTGAATATAATAAAATGGGTATCTCGTAACCTTCTGAGTTTTGACCCGAAAAGGAATCGTGTACAGCTGAACTACCAAATCACAATCATAAGAATGGAATACGAATTCGTATTTTTCGAATTAGCTCCTTTTTTTATTAGATTTTGTTATTCCTTTCCTTTCCTCCTTCCAATTGCATTTGCAAAATAACATTTAAAGAAAGAATTATACTGCCTGCCCGGGCCAGGTATCATCTGATACTCTCGGATACTCACGGCCTACCACATGCTGCCACGTGAACCTTCTTGTAACCTCTTTTCTTTATGGGACTTTCGCAAGTCGCATCAAAAAAATAATTTGGTAACTGGAATAATAGTTTAGGCAATAAAACCAAAAACATTGGTGGAGCAAAATAAATAAAATAAAATAACTCCCAGAAAGCGACACAAAATGCCAAGCACGTCAAAGTCATTATTGAAAGAGCATGGGACCTATTATATCTCTCAATGTCCTATAAAAAAAAATGAGGCCCCGTAAGGACTCCGTGGACAGGCGCAAACCCGGCAATAGCCAGGCAGTGCTTTTATCATCGCCGCCGTTGTCGTTGAGGCCTAATAGCCGCAATCGACGGCTGTGGTTGGCGTTTCTAGCGAAAGCCGCCGCGATGGCCGGGCAGTCACGCAAATGGATGATTCTAGTAGCGACAATATGGATACAGGCCTTCACGGGGACCAATTTCGATTTCTCGGCCTACTCTTCGGCCCTGAAATCGGTCCTTGGGATTTCTCAGGTCCAGCTCAATTATCTAGCGGTGGCTTCGGACATGGGGAAGGTGTTCGGGTGGTCCTCCGGATTGGCCTTGATGTACTTGCCCTTGTCTGTGGTTCTCTTCATTGCTGCTTTTATGGGCTTCATTGGATATGGTATTCAATGGCTTGTCATTAGGCAAATCATATCCCTCCCTTATTTCCTGGTATGCTTTCCCTTTCTCACCTAATTATTTCTTACAACCTTGGTACAGTATCTAATATGATTCTTGTCATTCCTCATTGCGTTACTCATTTTAATATTTCATTCCCAAGTGTGACACAGTCTAATTCGTCACTTTTCAATTTCTTTTCCCCAGGTATTAGTGTTACTTACTATATATTTAACTTTTCGGGGGCTTTTACGTGTCCTCTGATTAGAGGGTTTTTATCTTTTTTTTTTTAAATTCATTTATATTTTTGTGGCTGTGTTTTTCTTTAAAAGTTCATTGGGGCCGGACACCATTCGTGTGTGATGAATTATAAAATTTTCGTATTTTGAACAGTAGTTTCTTTTTTTTTTTTTTTTAATTTAGTTTTTCGTCCTCCAAAACAGTTCACTTTGTTTTTCCCCGAAAAAATTTCTTTTTCGTATTGATTTTTTTATTTATAGAAAATATCAAAAATCAAAGAAAATTAGAAAAGTCCACTTTCCAGAAAAGTGGAAAAGAGCCATGACAAATTACTAGCCCTCCCCTGTTTTGGAACCTTGAGTCATGACGTCATACAGATATGTTAAGACCTTATTTATATGTTTAACATTTTTCACGTTATTCCTAATATAATAACATAGGTTTAACATATTTATTTTTATACACGTACAGAACCCTGAAGTACATAAATAAATTCGAAAAAGATTAATAGTCACGAGACTGTGTGTTTTACTCGAATCGAACTACAAAAATCGCCAAAGAGATAATGCATTTATATATTTATTAATTTTTTAAAAAAAAGCTTATCAAGACAAAGCATATAATTCGCTAACCACACATGTCGACGAGATTTTGCTGTGCTGCGCCTATGTATATTCTAGGGCCTTCATGAAAACACGCATCTTGATACTTCTGGGTAGGGCCCAATGTCCCCATCCTCTTCCTCCCTCCACAGCATTCTCCACAGCATTCGTAGCTCGATTATAGTACAATCCGACTCTGTTCTACGAAAAAACAGAAAAACAAAACCAATGTCCCAACTTCACCTCTTCTTTTGCCTCTTTTTTTTTTTTTCAATTGCGTTTTAATTTTCAAGAATTCAGCAAACTTACCTTTCTTTTTTTTTTTTTTGAATGGTAACAAACTGTCCTTTCAATTCAACTTATTTAGTCCACAAGTTTAATTAGCTAAAAGATTTTTGTAAAATATGGGATTTTAGTATAGAATCCTTTTGAAACACTAGTGTTACCGTAGTAGGTGACGTATTTAACAGATCTCTCTCGTTAATTGAAATACATCCTATAATAAAATTCATGTGGACACAACTCGAAAACGTCCAACTTATTTGATTTCAAGATTTTATTTATGAGGACTCAAAAAATTTGTCTTTTTAGTCTACGAGGGATAAGAAGTTGTTATCAAAGACTAGGGACCTGCATTGATAGATTCTAAATATTTAGTTCTGGGTAGAATATCGGTGATTATGGTGGGAAAAGAGGAAAAGGAACAAAACAGACTTGTAGAATAAATTGGTGATGGAATTATGCGTCACCTCAACGGAGTCCTCGAAAACAAGTTATTCCAGCTTTTCCTTCTAAGATAAAATCATTAGATATAATGCTAACCATTAATCTAGCCCACGTAAATGAATAGCCAAATAGCTAATCTAACTTTTAACATTAATATTCATAAGTTTCACCGGTGTCATGAACAAATTTAATTTCATTGAAAAGAATCGAACAAAAAGAAAAGAAAAAAAAGAAGATTTTCCCTTGAAATTTTTCATTTTCCTTTTTAAAGAAAATTAAAATTATGTTCGGTGTTTATTTAAGTATAAGCATACACATTTCAAAACTTGGTAGTGTGTATATTATTTTCTTTTAAATTTATAGTAAGTGGTGGTCATTAGTTAAGTCATACTTTAAAAAATATAAGCATACACATTCAGTTAGTCCAAATTTTGAAATGTGTATGAATTTAGAAGATTAGATATTCAAATCTTGATAAAACGTGTGTATATTATTTTTTTTAAAAAAAATTATAATAAATAATGATTATTAATTAAGTTATAATTTTTTTAAAACAATAAAAATATAAACATAAACATGGCATGTTTGCATTTGAACTGAGGTTGGTAGAAGAAACTTGCTAGCTAACACACGTGCCTCATTTTCGTACCACTACCACGATATCGCGGATGTTTTATGAGGTTGTGGAAAAAGAGATATGTACCAAACTTCTTGGTAACTTCTTGAATTGTCACATTCAATGATCTTGTTTAATTCATTTACTCTCCATCTGGTTTTTTGATTTTTTATGTCTTGCTTTGGTCATTTTTCTTGTTATTTTCTCGCTTTTGTTTCCTTCTTTTGTTACTTCCCTAGCTAGGAAGGTTGGTTGTCCTTTTTATTATGGCATCCCGGCAAAAACTTTGTCCAAAAAGAGCTAATGAAATTCGAGTGTCTGTCACTGCAACTTCCTCGTTCAATGAAAACAATTAAGTTCAACCACTAGAGTAGTAGGTACTTATTAAATTATTCCAAAGAAAGCAAGAAATACCACGTCATCACTAGTTCGACTAGCAAATTAAGATTTATAAGTCGCTTTGAAATTTAGATACTATACCAACATTTATATGCAGACTCTTTTATGAATTGTTCTGTTTATATTTCCGAAAATTGTTAACCATTTATTTCAATCCAGAAAGAACTTGAGATAAGGACGATCAATAATATTTGAATAAAATATTTAGGAACATTTATACAACTTAAAATTTAGGAAATAACAGAGAGTAACATCAAAGTTATAGAAATCCCGATGTTAACTCATTATTGAATAGGAAATTAGTTACCTAATGGGCAAAATTAAACTTAGCCCTTGCCGGTAAATGTGATTACTATCCAGTAATAACTGTGATTTGGGAAATTAAGGCAATAATAAAGTTTCCACTTGCTTGTAATTGATTTACATTATAATCTTCTTTATGAATTAGTTGAGAAATTAATGGTGCTCGAATTAAATGTAAATGTTGAAGCTAATTAGGTTTGAAATTGCTAACCATTGTACTTGACTAGTCACTACTGTCCATGTTGTACAGTTGAAAGAAAAGAAAAGGAATATAACATAAGGAACAATGAACTTCACAAATTACTAACTCCCCTGTGGGATTTAAGCATGCCATTTTGGAACTTTGGTCTCTTTACCACCAAATGAGGTGGTTTAGTAAGGACTGGTAATAAAAGGTTGTGATCATGGCTCTGAACGAGGGTGACCTCGTTGGAGATTTTAAATTTGAAGGGTTGTTTCTGCTAACCCAACACACCCCATGTAGACTACTTAGGACTACATGTACGCAATCATTAGTAATGATAACATTTGACAAAGCTCAAATGACACATTCTATCATCCAATAGGGGAAAAAAATGCCATTAAATAGTCCTTATCAAACATTTCGTTAGTAGGTGTCCTTATAGTCGTTCTCTTTCTCTCCTTCTAATTTATTCAAAAATAAATAAATAAATAAAACTCGATCTTATGATATTGTCTGAGGTAGATGCAAAGGAAAATACTAGGGTTCCTCGTTTCTCAGCATCACATAACTATCGGGGAGTCCACCCATACGTGGGGTCCACTTATTGCTTCTATTACACAGTATATATTGTTGATGTGTGTGAATACGTAGGCAGCCAGAATAGCAATAGTAAAAAAGACAACTGTAATAGTAATAGTGAAAATAGCAGTTGTAATAGCAATAATAAAAAGGGGCAGCCGTAATAGCAATAATAAAAAGAGGCAACTGTAATAGTAATAGTAAAAAGCGGTGTTCTCACTACCTTTCAAGGCCTATAAATAGATGTTTCATTTCTTATTCTTTTCATCCCAACTCTTGGAAGCATTTTAAGTTCTCTCTTCTAATTAAATCATTTCTTTTCTCTTTATTTCTCCTTTCAAAGAGAATAGAGTTTCTTTGTGAAATAGGAGATTTCAAAGAGTTGTGGTATACGGTGTGAATGAGAGAATACTTGTGAGAAAGTGTTTGGGTGTATTAGGGTCATTGGGTAGAAAAGAAGTAAATCTATATGATTGTAGAAACTTTTCATATAGTGAAATTTTTTTTTGAGAGACAATGGTTTTTCTCCTAATTTGAGAGTTTTTCACTTAAATTCTTGTGTTGTGAGATTGGTTTCTATTCCATGTTATTATTTTTTTATTATTCTGACATTTCTTTGAAGTGAGATCCTGGGAGTGATGAATCTGGGTCGATCAGATTCCGAATAAAAGGTATCAGAGTGGGGTTCTTCGATGCATTATAGCTTGTATTAGTCTAAGAAATTCTAAGTAAGGAGGTTGTGTTCAAGTGAGAGCATTCATACCATTTAATCCTTCTTAAAAATTTTCTTTACGGTTTTTCAAGCTAGAAGTACGAAAAAGTTGTTAGGAAACAAGATTTCAATTTCGGTTAGAGCTTATGTTGAGAAATTTGATGAGAATATAAATTTTGGCTTTGGCAAATACAAATCAAGGATTTATTGATTCAATCTGGATTGTACAAGGTCTTGAAAGGTAGAAAGGCTTACAAAGACAAAGATTCTGAGAAATCTAATATCAGCGATAAAGATTGAGAAAATGTGGATGAGAGAGCTGCAAGTACGATACATATGTATTTGGCCAAAAATATCCTTGCAAATGTGCTTGGAATAACGACGGCCAAAGATCTCTGGAGAATGCTTGAAGAATTATATCAGGCGAAAGATATCTCAAATCGAGTGTACCTGAAGGGGCAGTTTCATACATTGCCTATGAATGAATATACGAAAATTTCTTATCATCTAAGTATCTTAAATGGTATCGTTTCTGAACTTGAGGTTATGAGAGTGATGAAGATAAAGATAAGGTATTGTGATTCATCTGGTCTTTTCCACCTTTCTATGAGTATATGAAACCTATTTTGGTACATGGAAAAGAGACTGTGATTTTTTTCTGAGGTTACAAGTAAACTTTTGTCTGAAAAAAGAAAGCTGATAGGTGGTGTAAGTAATGTTCCATCTGAAGGCTCAATATTAGCAGTTGACACTAGGAAGAAAAACTCTATAAAAAAGAATATAATATACTAAGGTGTGAACAATCTGAGCACCTAAAAAGAAATTGTCAAAAAGGTGGGACAGGTTCGGCTAAAAGCTCCAAATCTAGTGATCCTGCTAATATTTCTCCTATGACGAAGACGATGATCTTGTCCTTTGATCATGATATGTGCATTCTCATGGTATGCCGCTTATCTCCAAAGATGCCATGAAAGAGGATATGTCACAATTAGTAGCAATAAGTTTACACATAGGCATTGGTTTGGCGTTGATGTAAGGCGTGTACTGAATGATGTCAATGGCTGATAGACTTCTGGAAAAACCAAACGTGGGAGTCGGCACATTTTTTCGACATGAGCCGAGATGAAAATCTTAGAATTCGTCAATTCTAAGTAGTATACTCATATGGTAGAATATGATTGTCAAGAAAGATAATGATAGCAAATAGGCTATGAGATGAGATGTATATGAAGACGTGATTAAAATTAAGTCTTCAAGTAGGAGATTGTTGATGTATATGAACATGTGTGTAGCCGTAATAGCAATAATAAAAAGGACAGCCGTAATAGCAATAGTAAAACGGGCATCCGTAATAGCAATAGTAAAAAATGGCAGCCATAATAGTAATAATAAAATATGATGTTCTCACTACCTTTTAAGGTCTATAAATAAAGACTTCATTTCTTATTCTATTCATCCCAAAATTTAGAAGCATTTCAAGTTCTCTCTTCCAATTGAATCATTTTTTTTTCTCTTTATTTCTTCTTTCAAATAAAGTAGAGTTTTTTTGCAAAAAAAAATAGGTTTTAAAGAGTAGCAATATAAGGTGTGAATGAGAGAATACTTATAAGAAAGTGTTTGGGTATATTAGGGTCATTGGGTAGAAAAGAGGGAAATCTATATGATTATAAAATCTTGTTATATAGTAAAATTCTTTTCTAAGAGACTATGGTTTTTCTCTTGATTTAGGAGCTCTCTATTTAAATTCTTGTATTGTGAGATTGATTTCTATTCTCTGTGATTATTTCTCTATTATTCTGACATTTTTTTTGAAGTAAGATATTGAAAGCGATGAATTTTGGTTGGTCAGATTCCCAACACATATTAAGATCCACTAATATGAGGGGTCTACTCATGAGTGGTCTACTCTGTTCCCCTGTCCCCTGTATATCTAAATTTCAACTATTAAAACTTTATCTGGAACTTGAATTTTTTGAGCAAAAGAAAAAAAATTCAAAAGAATTCTATTCTCTTTTGTTTGGATTGAAACAAAAAATGTAGAAATTTTTTTCAAAAAAAGTGAAAATTTGATTTGATGTTATATTTTAGTACGTAGAATATTAGACACATTAATTAATAAAAGCAAAAGTGCAAAAGTAAAATTTTATAAACTTGTAAAAAAAAAAAAAAAAAGCATTTTCTTTTTTTTTTTTTCCATGAGTTTTCCCTTGCAATTTTTTTTCCTTCAAAATCTGGGTTGCAAACGGAATACAAGTATTCAAAAATGCTTTTTATCACAAGTTATAAGCCCAGCCTGATCATGTAACTGAATGTCAACCCTTTACCTGTAAATATTGGTTCCGTATTTTAAAAAGATGTGTTTATCTATCATTGATAACAAACAATTAGATAGTAAAAGTCACCGTGATAAATTGATAAATAGTATTACTCTTTTTAAGTAATTGTAAACTTAAAAATTCACATGGGATTCGTCTTTATTTACTCTGTTTTACTAATGCATGACTTTTGAACTCTGCTGACATAGTGCCATTTTCTCCCTAAAAACATAATGATGCTACAAAGAAAAACAATGCACTGGCTTAATTTGTTCGATACAAATATGTCAAAGTAACGCTACACAAGTGTAATAAAAAAAAATCTGTATGTGTATGCAGATACACACGTACCAGAGTCATGCAAGCAATTTATATCCAACATTAATTATAGAACTGCCTTTAACTAGTACTTTAGACAAGGGACTACAATGCAATTAACTAGTACAACAGAATTTGTCAATAATTCATTGTCTTCTGTACATTTTACTCACCTTTTAAATTAAATTTTCGACTGTTACACAACATTTTTTCAGGTGTTCCTTTTTTGTCTAATGGCCGGTTGTAGCATATGTTGGTTCAACACAGTCTGCTTCGTTCTTTGCATTAAGAACTTTCCGTCTAACCAACCTCTTGCAATATCACTCACCGTGAGCTTCAATGGCGTAAGTGCGGCCCTATACGCTCTTGCTGCCAATGCAATCAACCCATCATCAAGTCCTTTGTACCTCTTTCTCAACGCTATCATCCCTCTCCTCACCTCCATCGCAGCGCTGATCCCAATTCTCCGCCAACCGTCTGTAGACCCCCTCCCTCCAGAAGCCGTTCGCCGCGACTCTCTAATTTTTCTCATTTTAAACGTCTTAGCTGTTATCACTGGCTTTTACCTCCTCCTCTTTGGTTCAACAACTTCTAATGATGTGACGACGGTTCGCCTCCTCTTTGGCGGCGCAATTTTCCTTCTCGTCTTCCCTCTTTGTATCCCTGGTGTTGTCTACGCTCGAGATTGGTTCAAGCGAACCATCCATTCGAGCATCAGCCTCGATGGCTCGGGCTTCATTCTAGTTGATGCTGATGATCTTGAGCTTCATAAGGAGCTCCTAACCCGGGAGGCTAGTAACCATAGCAATGGACTACTCGATTCATTGTTAAGTAGTGACAATGGGATAGCTAGGAGTAAAAGTATCGAAGGGTGTTGTGGGACACTGATGGAGAAAGATCAGCTGGTGATGCTTGGACAAGAGCACTCGGCTGCAGTGCTTGTTTGTAGGTTTGATTTTTGGCTATACTATGTCGCATATTTCTGTGGGGGTACGATTGGCCTTGTTTTCAGTAACAATTTGGGACAGATTGCGCAATCGCTCGGACAGAGTTCGAAAACGACGACGCTTCTGACGCTTTATTCGTCCTTCTCCTTCTTTGGCCGGCTTCTTTCAGCTGCACCAGACTACATACGCGCGTAAGTAAATCAAACACTACACATAATGTACAACTTTTTTGAACATTTTGCTAAAGTAATTGCATGGCCATTTTATTAATATCTCGGCTTGTTAAGCCAATCACAAAGCTCCATGTTATAATAAACGAGTCTAATTCAATATATTAGAATGAAAAATACTATGAAAACCTGGAATTATTTATTAGTGGGTAGTATTTAGTACCACTTTAGAATGCTTAAATAATGCTAAAAAACAAGGTGGTAAGCACGAATGATCCTTATTAGAATTTTTTTTTCCTTTTAATTATCAAGAACTTTCGCTTAAAAATTAATAATGATCACTGTTAAATGATGCGTAGTATTGCTCTCTTCGACTTGAAACAACTTGTAACAAAGAGTTAGACTCTTTGCAGGAAGTTCTATTTTGCAAGGACAGGGTGGTTGACCATTGCGCTCGTTCCGACGCCAATCGCCTTCTTCTTACTCGCTATATCGGGCAGTGCCGCAGCGTTGCACGCTGGCACTGCGATGGTCGGATTGAGCTCGGGCTTCATCTTTGCTGCTGCCGTTTCCATAACGTCGGAGCTGTTTGGGCCAAACAGTGTAAGTGTGAACCACAACATTCTCATCACGAATATCCCAATCGGTTCACTCGTGTATGGCGTACTTGCTGCGTTGGTTTACGATGCCAATGCGGGTTCTGGTCTTGGAGACATAGTAAGTGACTCGGTAGTGTGCATGGGGAGACGCTGTTATTTCTGGACTTTTGTTTGGTGGGGATGCATATCGATTCTGGGGTTAGTTTCTAGCGTGATGTTATTCTTGAGAACAAAACATGCTTATGACAATTTCGAGCGTAAACGTACAACGCAGTTGTACTAGTTGCTTCCCACTGAGCAAATTAGAATGGTGAATCGATGAGTAACTATATATCAATTATGAGTATGAGGAATTAACCTGCATAGAATTTCTATTTGTACTTTAATTCAAGCACCAACTAAATTTTACTTGTACCTTTTTTTGTTTTTTTTGTTTTTTTGGTAGATAGAGAGAATTTTGTGCATTAATCACAATAAAGTTTCAATTTAATTTTCAGATTCATGGCATTTTCTTGTAGGCCACTGTTCAGTCCACCAAGCGGACCACGCCATCTCTGGCAGAACAATCCTCTGTACACGTGGAAAGGATTAGTAGAAAACATTTTGTATAGAAATGTGTATAAGTAGGCCCACTCAATAATTTTGAGAGTACTCTAATTGAACTTCTAGTAAGTAGGCTCTTAACTAAGGGGGAGTCTACAATGAGGATTAGTCTTTTCGAGTTTCTTCCCTATATTCAGGTATCAAAATTCTCTAGTACAAATCAACCACAACTTGAGAATTTTACCTAGAGCACAAATGCACTGAATCTTACTATGCAAACTTCGGTGATTAATAACTATTTCATCCTTAGTCTTCTCCCTAGAGGAGGGCATAGAGATGAGACATGTTACTCTGAAAGAGTCTATGTTTGCTTCTTCATGTTGCAACATGAGACTATGAGACTAAGATATTTTAATCTTTTGTGTTTTTCAGTATTTGGCATAATTAACGTTTTGGACTTTGAATCAGAGAAACATAAGAAAATGTGTGAAGAGATATTATAAGATATGATCCGGAATAATTCATTTACAGGATATTTCTTTGCAATATATCTTTTATTATTTGATTGGTTCCTTTTTTTATGTTTTGATTCTAAATTACGAATGTGGACCAGATGTATTGAGCAATTAAAATTTAGCAGTTCTACAATATCAACTTAATTCCTCGAAGCAGCTACTAGCTTAAGTTTACAGATAAAACAAAATAGAAAATAGATCAGAAATACTAAAATTTATAGCCAAAACAACACATCTCATGCCTAAAAACTTCCCCAAATCAAAAATAAATAACCCAACTTCTTTTCTTACTGTCTCTCTCTAATTCTTTAATGAGTGACACTTGAAAGCTAAAAAACGCGCAAGGGGCAGCTACTAAAGGCTTTTGGTTTCAAGATGAGACGGGGATAGAGTGAGTTTCCAAACATCCATTTTGGATTTCTATTTTCCTACTTTGCCCAAATCCAACCAAATCCATTTTGCCCACACACTGTATATGTCAATTTTTCCCAAATCCAAACAAATCCATTTTGCCTACACATTGTATATTTCAATTTTGCGCATATCCATCATCAAAACTTTGAAGATATAAATTAGACATCATACCAAAATCCAAACATCGATAATACAAGAATAAAGATCTAAGGACGTGAAGGAAAAAAAAAAAAAAAGAAAAAAAAGTCAAATCTAGAGAATATTGCCAAAATCTGAACAAGGGTTCCACGAGAAAGGGTTAGGCGAGCAGCTGGGGACTGAGCAACCTTGGTATAATTAAGTTGGGGACAGAACAATCGCATGCTTGGGCTTAGAAATATGGGCCTTTTGAGAGTGGGAGTTGGAAACTACTGGTTTTAAAGATGTAGATATTGGTCCTTTCCCCCCCCTGTGGAGTTGCAAATGGGTTCTCGTTGAGCATCTGATCCACTCAGATTGATGATGCTCAGGATCTTATTTCAATAAAATATCTAAATAATAAAAAAATAATAATAGGAAATAGAAATCAATCTCACAATTCAAGAACTTAAGTGAAAAACTTCCAAATCAAAAGAAAAATTATTGTTTCTCAAAAAAAAATTTCACTATATGAAAAGTTTTTATAATCACATAGACTTTCCTTTTTTCTATCCAATGACACCAATATACTCAAGCATTTTCTCACAAGTATTCTCTTACTCACACTTTATTCCGTCAATCTTTAAAACTCCTCTTTTACAAAGAAACTCTACTATCTTTGAAATGAGAAATAAAGAGAAAAAAAAAGATTTAATTAAAAGAGAAAACTTGAAATGATTCTAATTTTTTAGGATGAAGAGAATGAAAAAATAAAGCCTCTATTTATAGGACTTTAAAGGTAGTGAGAACACCATTTTTTACTATTGCTATTACGGTTGTCCCTTTTCACTGTTGCTATTATAACCGCCCTTTTTACTATTGCTATTATGATTGCCTTTTTTGCTTCTGTTCACATATACATCAATAATCTCTCACTTGAAGACTTGATTTCAATCACGTATTTACATACGTCTTATATCATAACTTATGTTACTATCATTGTCTTTACTGACAATTATACTTCACCATATGAGTATATATATACTACTTAGAATTGACGAATTCTAAGAATTTCATCTTAGCTCATATCGAAAGAATCTTATTGATAATTATGGTGTTGACTCCCACGTTTGACTTCTCCAAGAATCCATCAGCCATCGACATCATTCAGCACAAGCCTTACATCAAGGCCAAACCAATGCTTGTGTGCAAACTTCATGTCGCTAATTGTGACACATCCTCTTTTATGGCATCTTTGGAGATAAGCAGCATACCATGAGGATGATCATAGGACAATATCATTGTCTCCATCATAGGAGATAATATTAACAATATCACTAGATTTTGAGCTTTTAGCTGAACCCATTCAACTTTTTTGACAATTTCTTTTCAGGTGCCCAGATTGTCCACACCCCTAACAGATTATATTCTTTTTCAAAGAATTTTTCTTCCTAGTGTCAAGTACCAATGCTGAGCCTTCAGATAGAATATTACTTTCACCATTTGTCAGTCTTCTTTCTTCAAACAAAAGTTTACTTGTGACATCAGAAAAAAACCACAGGTTTCATATGCTCATCGAAAGGTAGAAGAGACCAGATGAATCGCAATACCTTATCTTTATCTTCAATCTTTACTCTAATATACTCCAGTTCAGAAATAATACCATTCAATGTACTTAGATGATTAGAAATTTTCGTACCTTCATTTATACATAATGTATAAAACTGCTCTTTCAAGTATATTCGATTTGAGACACTTTTTTCCTGATATAATTCTTCAAGCTTTCTCTAGAGATCTTTGGTCGTTGTTATTCAAAGCACATTTGTAAGGACTTTTTGGCTAGACATATATATATCGCACTCGTAGTTCTCTCATCTAGATCATTCTAGTTTTCATCATTCATATTGGATTTCTCAGAATCTCTATCCTTGTAAGCCTCTCTGTCTTTTAAAACTTTGTGCAATCTAAATTGAATTAATAAATCCTTGACTTGTATTTGCCAAAAGCTAAAATTAATATTCCTATCAAATTTCTCCACATCAGCTCTAATCGAAATTGAAATCTTATTTCCTAACATCTCGTTCTGCACTTCAAGCTTGAAAAACTGCTAAGAAATTTTCCAAGAAGGATTAAAAGATTCAATTACTGCCACTTGAACATAGCCTCATAACACAAAAAATCTTAGACTAACACCAAGCTATAGTGCACTGAAGAACCCCGTATTAATACCATTTGTTGGGAATCTGACCGACCTAGATTCATCGCGCCCAGGATCCCACTTCAATGAAATATCTAAATAATAAAGAAATAATAACAAGAATAGAAATTAATCTTACAACACAAGAACTTAAGTGAAAAATTCCCAAATCAGAAGAAAATTAACTGTTTCTCAGAAAAGAATTTTACTATATGAAAAGTTTCTACAATCACATAGACTTCTTTTTTCTCTATCCAATGACCCAAATATACCCATGCATTTTCTCATAAGTATTCTTTCACTTATACTTTACATTGCTACTCTTTGAAATCTCTTTTTTTATAAAGAAACTCTACTCTCGTTGAAAGGAGAAATAAAGAGAAAAGAAATGATTTAATTAGAAGAGAAAACTTGAAATGCTTCTAAGTTTTTGGGATGAAGAGAATGAAAAAATAAAACCTCTATTTATAGGCCTTGAAAGGTAGTGAGAACATCACTTTTTACTATTACTATTATGACTGTCTCTTTTTACTATTGCTATTACAGTTGCTTTTTTTACTATTGCTATTATGACTGTTCTTTTTACTTATGTTCACACATACACCAACATCTTTTCAACTCTTTTTACTATTACTATTTATTCATAGTTAGAACTAATTTTAAGTCCTTTAAACTCTCCATTTACTTATATATCCTTAAGTGTCGCTCATTCACTAACAAACAACTAATTTATGATAAATCATAAATTTAAAATTTTTGTAACCATTAATAGAATCAACTGATTTATTGTTCAAGAGCCAAGATCATTACTTAATAGAATATCTTTTCTAACTTCTAAAAAGAGAAAGAGTTCTAATTAATAGTTTTTTTTTTTTCAAAATAGTTCTAATCAATCCTTTTTTCAAATGCCAAGTGCATTAACCAACAAAAAGCGAATTAAATGATGATTAACCATTGCATGTTAATAAATT
>JXTB01000325.1:416088-449838 GCA_002914805.1 Parasponia andersonii | reverse complement strand
CGAACAACTTATTCTTCCCTGAATGGAAGGGATTCCTAAAAGAACTATAATAGAATGGTTGTAGGGTGAAAGTACATATTCATGTAAAATGGAATAATCGTTGGGTTAAAGTATCTATCATAAAGTAAAAACAAAATTTTCATTAAAAACTTTCCCTATACATAAATATATATTAGGACGGATACAACATGAATTATGCTGATATTATCCCGTACTATATACCTGCATATACACTGGGCGATCATTTCGTTTTTCCTGCTTGAACAATCTTTTAGCTTCTTATTCAGATCGGAAGGTCTCGAATACTTATAACCGTAGATTACATTACCGTTCCAAGTCTAAGTGAGATATTTCATTTTTCGGGTTTTGGTGCGTCACGTGATGAAGCAATTTCTTGATTACAAGCGACTCTCCTCTTTTACTGTCTAGCAAGTGTCTTTTATACCCTTTTTTCCACTCATTAATTTGAAAAAACACGTTAAAAATTTAATATCATCTCTTGAACCCAGTAATCATTAATGTATTACCCCCCAAAAAAAAAGATTTTTCATAAAAAGAAAGCCGACAGTTTCACGTGCACAAGCACTTATTTTGCGTCAAACCAATTAATAAAAAATAACCTAGAGCCTATAGGAATCCGGAGCAATGTAGACAAATAATAAACCAAAAAACTAACCCAAAACTTATTCCTTTCTCTTTTTGTTAAAAAAAAAAAAAAATGAAAATGGATATACGATCTATACCTAAGAAATTAAGTGTAGGAACAAAATGTAATATTTTTAATACAAAGGAACAACCTTTCATAGGCCAAGGCCATTTTCCTAGCGGTAAACATGGAAGACGCGTATTGCCTGCAAGCCTTCCCTCGTTTGGCCAATCTCGTTGACCCTTCTTCCACAACCATTTCCATTGCCTCAAGCAAAGACTCCACATTAGGAGCAAACATGTACCCAAACTCATCATCAACCACAATCGTACCTTTAATACTTGGAAACCTTGAAGCCATAACTGGCTTCCCACTCATCATGGCCTCCATTAGTGTAAGATCAAGCCCTTGTGGCCTAAGAGTCGGGTTAACAAAAATGTCTATAGCATTATAGAAAGCGCGAAGTTCCGAAGGGCTCATGGACCCCAGAACTAGGACATTAGGCCCCATGTCCTTATACCGGCTCTGCCATGGTCCTGAACCAGCCACAACTAGGTACACATCCGGGTGTTTTGTCATAAGAGTAGAGAATGCTTCATACAGTAGAGGGTGCCCTTTATCCTTGACTAATCTACCCGCCACACCGAAAACCACACTAGCCTTTTTCGGGACGCCGATTCTGGACCGTAATTCGTGGCCTAGCGCGGAATCCACGGCGAAATCATCCTCGTCTACGCCGTTGAGAATGACGTGGACTCTTTTGATTGGGATTTGGTACATGTCCCTCAGCATTTCGCCGCAGCTATCGCTTATGGCAACATGGTGAGCATAGCTCTTGAAGAATCTTATCTCGTTTAGCACCTTTGGGATGACCCCTTGCACGCTTCTGTTGAAAGCCGGGGACATTGGCTCGCCGGGGTGGCGTGTCAAATCTTGGACGATATCCGACTGCAAGCTCTCGAGGGCTATGCCGTGCCATGACACCGCGAGATTGTCGAGATTCCGAGCTAACCAATGGGGAAGAGCCACACTCTCGGAGTGGACGACATCAAACGGTTGGCGCTGGTTTTCTTCCAAGAACTGCTCCCACGCTTTGTTGTATCGCCATCGGCCCGGATCGCCCTCGTGGCAATGGATACGAGGAGATGAACTCGGGCTATTTCTGCTCTCTTTCTCATCCAGCCCGACCGGACCGGTCTTCGCGTTTTCATCGCCGTCCTGTGGAGAGGTGAAGACGTGGACTTGGTGGCCGCGGCGCGATAGAGCGGTGTGTAGGGTGTAGGCGTGGCGCTCCATGCCGCCGGGGGTGGTTCCAGTGGGCCATTTACGGGAGAATACAGCGATTTTGAGGGCGACAGGCGGGGGGCTTTGCTCGTCGAAACTGAGGCGATTCCATGCGAACTGCGCGCTTAGGAGGTTGCCGGACCATGGCTTGGCGCGGTGGGAGGCGGCGAAGGTGGTGCATATGGAGGTGGTGGTGGGAGTGTGGAGGAGAAAAAGAGCTGGGATAGTGAAGAGAACGACAAAGAATAGGGTGGTGCAGAGGTTGGAATGGGAAGAGGAGAGGGGCTTCTTTGGTTTGGTGTTGAAAGCCATATTGGAAAAAGGGGGGTTAGAGGAAAGTACGGGGAGAGAATATTATAGAAATGTATTGTATTTGTGTAAATATTTGGTTTAATTCTCTTTAGATTTTGAAATATTATTGCTGTAAAGTAGAGCAAAGTGGGGAGGTGGGGCACGCACTGAAGCAAGTGCGTTAGATTCGAATTTTGCTCCAAGTGCGTTTTTCACGCCCCATCGTTTTGAGGGAGAGAGCTCGTGGATAAGAAGGGGAAAAGAAAAAGAGATAATAAACTAATAATTAGAAAGTGGCTAAAAATTGAATAAAGTAATAACGTGAGGATAAAATAAATCCATGGTATAAATCAACAATAATTTTTTGGACAGCCCTTCATTTTTTCTTTTCAAAACATTTATGACGACTGTGCTTCATGTGAGATACCACTATAAATAATTAAATGCTCATTATAAAATGTATATATAACCCTCTCCAATAATTAAACATACTCAGTCAGTCACAAAATCACTGCTAGTTTGAACTCATGTACCTTTACCGGCCCCTTGGTTTATTGAGGAGGGGATTCTAAAAACTATTATATAATCAACTTTTTGCAAATAACAAATTGATTGCCAAAATGGCGTTTCTGAAAATTTTATACAGATTCGTTTCTTTTTTCTTTTTTTTTTTTTTTAATTTTAGGTGGGATACAATACAACACAAAATAAATTAGGCATATTGGTGTGTAAAATTTCAGAAACGCCATATTGGCAATCAATTTGTTATTTGCAAAATTCATTTTTTTTTTTCTTGAATTAATTTTAGGTGGGATATAATACAACACAATATAAATTAGGCATATTGGTGTGTAAAATTTTCAGAAGAATTGAGTCTGCGCCAAGTGCCAGTACGAGTAATTAAAGTCAAAACTATACATTGATGGTTTGAAGTCCACGCATACGCATGCTAAATTTGACTTGGATGCACAAAGTTAATTTTTTAAAAAGTCATGGAGGAGCTTGGCTGCTTGGGTGATTTAATTAGTCGTTTACGCATAATTTGATGCAAACAATCATATAAGATCTATAGAGCCCTAGGAGGTCGTCTTCCATTATTTTAATGATGTTAATATTTTTAGTCAACCTTATGTATGATCAAATAGTACTCTCTTTCTTTAAGAGCAATTTGCTTCGTGCTAAATTAAAGTAGCTCCTCCAACTTTGCGCAATCTCCCTATTTTCCGGTTTTCTGCACCAAATATGGGACTTTGTGTGTGATTGGAGAAGATGAAACATTTGCTTGTGTACTTTTCTTATCAACCATGACTCGCCAATATAAAGGTTAAACATAAGAAAAATTATGCGCGACAAGATAAAGGGGTGCAAGCTATTACAGTTTATCGCCTGCAATTTTCAACCCCATAATATATTGTCTTGAAATTGACACGAAATAAAAGGTTAGAAATGCACTTATGGTCACTTCTGAACTCAAATCTGTTGAGACTAATGCTCCTCAAAAAAGAAGTTCCCTTTATATCTAATTAATCCATTTTCCTAAAATTAAATGCAGTATTTATTCATAATTTATCGGTGCACATAACTATTTAGAGCCAAATTTATTACATCACATATGTACTTAAAGAAATATTTGAAAAGATTCGATGTATAATATACAAAGTTGTCTTATAATTAATTAAAAGGCTCGCAGCTGACAAATAAATTTGAACCACCTAACTTTAATATGCGGATAATTATATTTTTTATCTTGCATTTGTACTAATTGTTTGATTTTTTTCTTCGACGTACCATGTTTTGAGTTATTACAAACATTAACCTTCGCATTTGAATATTGTGTTAAATTTATATTTTTATTAGTTAAACACCAATTTTCATACATTGAATGCAATGTCTTTGTACTATGTGACGTATATTTAAAAAAATGTTTATTTTTTAAAATATTAATTAATAATTAACATTAAACAAAATTTTGACCCATAAAAGGAAAGACATTATTTTTCCCTTTCTTTCCTGTCCAACTTCTTCACCGTTCTACCTTTCTCTCATCTTCTTTAATCTGCATATCTCAAGAATTTATGATAAATTATCCAATAAACCCATCAAAAGGCAATAATGAAATTAATTAATGCTTCAGCCATGATAACTGTAGTCTTACTTATTTCAAACAAAATTTGATTTATTTCAAAAAAAAAAAATTTGATTGAGACTTGGACAACTCAAATCCAGAAACATATCTATTTATTACCTCTCTTTTCTAAATTCAACCGTCAACTGGTTCATGATTTAGTTTCGAATAAAAACCGAAAATTGTCCAATTCCCACGTTCAGCCAGCTCTAGATCCATAAAATTTGAAATTACAGATTCAAATGTTGATCCAAACCCAATTCCATATTAGGTTCTCAAACTTTTAATCTGAATATAATCCATGCCATTTCGAATTCTCATCAGCCAAAAAAGGCAATTCGAAGCTGAAATAGGCAAATTAATGGACAATCCATAAATCAATTTAAATGAAAAATAGATAAAATAAATAAAGTTTAGATACCACGCGCAAGGGACAAGAATCAACTCCACATTAGAGATATTAATTGGGTCATGCCCTATCAATCCAAGCACATCTAGTTATGGTACATTTGTGTTTCATATTGTACCAGTTCGAGCATGATTAGTAATTGTATCGTATCAGCCCAAACACGAGTACTAACCATATCTCGACTTGCCTGTGTTGTACTTGTGTCCAATTTCGTATCGTTAACTTATTATTATCATGCTAGTCTATTTCCTCCTAATTATTTCTATGTTCGATATTATACTATTATCGTACTTAATCATACCCGTTTCTAATATTGAGTGATTTTTCGTACCTAATCATACTCGTTTATGATATTATGCTATTTTTCGTACTTAATTGTACTGGTATTATGTTGTTTTCATACTAATTGTACTCGTTTTAGATGCTATAATATTTCCACACCTAATTGTACTTGTTTTTTACTATATTATATTTGTGTGTCTAATTTTGCTATTTTTCATATCATATATGATTTCATGCATAATTATCTCTATTTTCAAACTTTTATCGTTCATGTTCCATAATCGTTTTCATTATTGATTTTTTTTTTCAAATTTAGTTGTTTTAATACTATTATAATTATTTCCATTTAAATAATTATGAATTATGAATTATGAATTATGAATTATTATGTAATAGAAAGAAGTTACTTGAAAATTGAGATAACTTTTATATAAAAACAAATTTAATTTGAAATATTAGAGTGTACATGGATAATGATAATTAATTTAAATTTTTATAATTAAAGTATATTCCAATTAAATTAGTACCTACTTAAATTATATCAAAATATATAATTTAAATATTATGATTAGTATATACTTAAACTGTATTTTTCTTTTTTAATATTTTAAAGATTTTCTATCGAAAGTGAGTTTTGCCTTAGATTGTTAATATATTTAAAATCTTTAGCTCAAACTTGTTAAATTTTGGAACTTTTTTGTTTTAAAAAATTAGAAATTTATGTAATATTTATAATATATATTATTTTTACTTAGAAAATATTTTAATTTTAATTTTTTCTATTTCTTTTAAATTTATCGTATTGAAATTTTGCCCAAAAAAATTAAAATAGACATATGTTTTATAAAGTAATTTTTTTTTTTTAATGATGTTTGTCGTGCTTATTATTCATATATTTCGTGTTTGTGCTAGCTTGAGTACTTTCTATTTTTACCATGACAAGTTGAATTGTGCTACGCCCTCTTATAATAGTGTCCTACTCGTACAAACCCGTTTTGACACTACTGCTCCGGACGCATCAAGGAAGCGTGTGTCTTAGGGTGCGTCTTCTTCATCATGATGTTGACCACTAGGAGCTCTGTTTGTGATCTCGTGTAACACGGCTTGTGTTCCTCTCTATGCACACCACTTGCTCTGTCTAATCGTAAGGCACCACGTCAGCTACACTTCCCTACTCGCAACCGTTAACTACCATGTGGACTCCACTACTCAACTCTCTCCTACTCAGTTGCTAACACTTGGTGCCATGTGAGGAACCCTAAGAGTCTCTTTCTCAATCTCTTCTCTCTCTCTTCAGCTGCACCTAATTTGAGCTGTCCATCTCTTTTTAGCGTATCCCCGCTTATCCTATTTCTCTAGAGATATTTAATCAATAGTTGGTGTTGATTGGTGTTGAGGGAGGTTTTATCAACAATAAATTTAGAAAAAATTAAGAGACGTGATTTGTGTGAGTTGAGTTATTAATCAAAACAAATAAAGAGAGAGGATTTTATAATGGTTCAGCTCCGGAAAAGATAAGCTTATGTCTACTGTTTTTCACTATTTTTATGAAGAATTACAAGCACTCAAAGTTACAATGTCTCATCCGGAAATCTCTCTCAAATTAGAAGTCAGAATTTCGAAATCTGAAAATTGGAGAATTGGAAAAATTGGAAATCCCGTCTGGAACATTGAGTCCCCTTTATATAGGTGAGGGTAATCCAATATTCCTAATTGTGAAAACGGGTAACTATACAATCGGGTAATACAATTTGAGTAACAACATAATTGGATAACCACTCAAAACAGGTAACTGGTGGATCATAAATAGGAGACTTCTGTTTCCTTTTCCTTGCAGGTTTCCTGTTTGACGAAGCATAGACTTGTTTCTCTTTTCTTTCGAAAGAGGTCGCCTACAACCTACACAGAGTAGGTCGCATATAACTTATGCAAAAGAGGTCACACGACTACACGGAGGAGGTCGCATGTAACCTAAGCGGAAGAGGTCGCATGTAACCTAAGCGGAGGAGGTCGAACTTAACCCTTATGCGACCTAACATAGGATTTTAGACCGCACAACAATTGCTCCCCAGCTCCATTAGTTCTTTAGGACAAAATGGAGCTTCCTTTTAACCTGCGATCTTAAAAAATGCGATGTCATGACCTAGACTTGAGATCTTTGAAGAGTCGAAGAGTCGCCAGATTTCAAATCCTATCTCTCAAGATCACGCGTATCTTTTTCTGACAGACGAAAATACGTGTAGCCTTTTCTAAGAAAGATAGCAGAACTCGAGGAAGCCTAATGATGCCAACGTCGTTTTTAAACCAAATCTTTTCAAATTTTAAACAATTCTGATTTTTCGGAAAGAATCAAATCCCACGTAAACTTCGGCCTTCAGATCTAAAAATCAAATTCCTTAATCTACGGCTGTGATTTAACGGTGCTTGGAATATAAATATCGGAAACCAATCCGTTTCTGTTCTATTTCACTGTTTCCATCTTTTTTCAGAAAATATCGAAGCTTCAGAGAACTCTAAAGTGTCGTTTCGTCCTTCAGCTCGCACAATCACAGTTTCTTCTCTGACGAAGTTCAAACCATCTCAATCCCTCTGCTTCTGAAGAAAGGTTAGTTCATTTCTTCTCTTATTTCTTTTGTTCTTGAAAAAATTATTTCAATTTTTAGAAATAGAAACTCATCCCACATTGAAGTGAAATGAGAATTATTTTTTATCCCCCTTTTTCAGTCCGTAGGGTAGACTTACTAGATAATAACCAAAAACGAACTTGTGAAAAGAATTTTTAGGGTCTGATACCCTATTTTATTTCCTAACGAACTGCTCAAACATTTATTTTCTGACGAACTGCTCGAACAATTTTTACGAATCTGTAGACCTCTTAGGAATGAGCTTGCTTGTTAGTACAATCCTAGGATGAATACCCAAAGTGCTGGCATAATGAGAATCCTCGATGCCTAAATCCCTGCGTATTTCTTTTTCAGATGTCTAGTAGTGATGAATTTAGGGAAGGGAATGCATTTTCCGGAGATTCTGACTCGAGTGTTAGTTCCATAAACCTTGAAGATTACCTCGAGCCGGAACCTGAAGTAGAAATAACGGGGGTCAGGCGAAGTAGTCCTCGCATAGGCGATCTCCCACAAGACCAGTGGCCTCAACATATCAGGGATGCCCCTGCATTCTCATCAGGCTATCAGTATGTAGAGGGAAATTGGTCATGTACCAATATAAGAACGAGCTGTTCATCGAAAAAACTCAGTAAAATTGCGAGTAGTTATAAGATCGCCACACCCCTTCGCCTACCTATGGAATTCAACCGGCCACACACTCCACCACGTGGACTCACTTCTTTCTGTGAAGCAGTTCTCAAGTGTGGTGTTCATCTCCCACTTCATCTGTATATAAAATCGATCATTGATTACTATGGGGTCGTCCCTTTTCAACTAACCCCTAATACCTATAGATATATGGTAGGTTTGTATATACTGTACCATAAATTAGGTTTAGAGACCCCTTCTCCTGAGGAATTCGTTTGGTTTTACCAAGTAAAATTGAACCCGTCAGATCTTGGCTTCTTCTATGCGAGCAAATAGTCGAACCAGACAATAAAAACAATCTACGGGGTTCGCAACAACATGGGAAAGTGGAAAAATCCATTTTTCCATTTTGACTATGCGGATAACGGCTTCTTTCAGAATCTCGGTAGGTAGTCTTCCAATTTATCGCCTTTTTTCTATGTTTACTTTTATACTGATCGCATTCGAATATCATCGCAGATAACAGGGATCGACCCGGACTGTCCAGGGAATAGCTCGCAAGGGTATATAAAATCAACGACCTTCCAATTGAGGAATTTAATTGGAAGGTACTAGGTACTTCGAACAACCTGGTCGCTTGCGGTCTGCTTTTTAAGGGAGCCGCGTTCCCAGACCCCCCAGTTCTTTCGTCTAAGCCATCGAGCTCGAAGAAGAAGCCAAGGAAAAGGACAGATTTAGGTGCCTCGTCTTCAAGAATTAGAAAACAAAAAGCACTAGCCACCCTTCCAACCTCAGAACCTTCATCTCCAGAGACAGTGTCACCACCAGCTCCTCAACCAGCTCCACAAGAAGAAGGTAATTACACGTATTCTAATTACCCTTATATTATATCTCCTCGCTCACTAGCATATCTGTACAGAGATGGTTATCGGTAGCGGCTTGCGAGCACCACCTTCAACTCTCGGGTCCATGGCAAAAACCAAAATACCCGAGAGTACCCCGCCATCGAAAGGGAAGGAGAAGGTCGACAGTTCGAAGAAAAGAAAAGTTGCCTTCGAGGACTTCCCAGCAAGCTCGCCTCTACCACAGCCTCAGCCAATGAGTCATCCTGAACCATCCACCGAGGCTGCCACTTCTTCGGAACCGATCTTGGCAGATAAGGGTGAAGAGCTCTTCACACTCCTCAATCAATTACTAGAGAAGGCTGGTATGAGCGCAGCCTTTATTGATCACTTCACATCTGAGGAAGGCTGGGAGCGGATGAAGCGACGATCTGCCAATGTCACTTTTGGATCTGCGATGAGGATGCTGGCCAATGTAAGCTTTTCTATCTTCTCCTCGAATGTATTCTCTTGGTGTTAACAATTAGATTTTTTTTTTTAATACTGCGGCTGCTGCTATCCTGATGCACGACCTGGTTCTCAAATGCTTGGAGAAGGCTGAAAAAGTTGAAAAGATAACGCAAGCGTTCGAGAACTCGGAGAAGGCTCGGAGGGAGGAGAGAACGACCTTCAACTTGGAGAAGCAGCAGATGCTCGAGGACCTGGCCAAGGAGAGACTCGAGAAGGAGAATCTCGAGGAGAAAGTCAAAGAGCTCGAGAAGGCCATTTCTGAGCATCCGGATCGCATGAGGGAAGCGACCACTGAGGCGGTTCACAAAGCCATTGAGGAGGTCAAGGCGACTGAAGTCAAAGAACTCGAAGATAAAGCTAGTGATATCGCCTCGTCGACCATCATTTTCAATATTTTCGGCGAGCATCCGGATTTTGACTTCTCCATCCTTGGCGAGGACGTGGTCGAGCTCGTGCAAAGCTGGAGGGAGGATACCGCCAAAGCTGGGGATGGCGGCGCGAGCCCTTCTGTATAACTCTTTTTTTTTTTATTATTTTTAGAACAATGCGGGCTTGGTCCCCCTTCTTTTCTGTGCATATACGGGTGACTTTCTTTTAATAAATATTACTATTTTTCCTTATATGCTCCTGCAAAACAATGAAAACACAACAGTAATTTTAACTAAGTAGTTAATCACATGTGATTGATCAGTATGCTTTTAGCGATTTGAATCCGACTAACTTAAAACGAGTTTTAAGCGTTAGGATAGGTTAGGTCGCTTAAGAAAATAGTCAATACGAGTAATGCAAACTCTGACTGTATTTCAAAAGTTCCATGTCAATAAAACATAGCAATATATCACTTCAAACAATGAACGTTTTGCTTAGTTACTTTTTTATTCGAGGAGGGAAATTGCGTAATACGACATGCTAAGGCATGAAGCGAGGAGAAAATCCTAGGATTTTAAGGAGATTCAGATACTTTCAGATACTTCGACGATCTAAAACCTCTGCCTCCTCTAAATGGACATTTGCATAGTCCCTTAGGAAACTAGTAGGAGATAACATTCTGATCCCACTGCCCCCCGAGTTTTATGGTGTCCGAAAACTGCCATAAAACTATAAAAGATGATCGAAAACGAGTTGAAGTAATAGCCGAAGAAGTATTATTGATGAATATTAATAAAGAAGATACAGTAGGTTGTTGAAGATAATATGAATATTTATTGATAATAACGACGAAGTTGTTCTGCATTCCAGGCATGCTCGATCTTTTGTCCACCGATGCGAGCTAGGTTATATGTCCCAGGTCAAATGACGTTATCAATAACATAAGGCCCTTCCTAAGAAGGCCCAAATACACCAACAGCATGTTCTTTATTATTAGGTAGAACTCGTCGAAGGACAAGATCTCCAACTTCAAAATGTCTATCTTTGACTTTGGAGTTATAATAACGAGTAGTGCGTCGTTGATATGATGCAATTCGGAGCTGAGATTATTCACGCCGTTCTTCTAAAAGATCGAGATCAATTCTCAGTAATACATCATTTTGATTTTGCTCATAAACAGATCACCGCAGGGAGCCCGCACCAATTTCAACAGGGATCATCGCCTCATATCCATAAGCCAAAGAGAATGGACTCTCTCTAGTAGTGGTTCGTTGCGTGGTGCGATAAGCCCATAAAACTTCTGGAAGTACTTCTGGCTAAGCTCCTTTATGCTCCTCCAGTTTTGTCTTTATATTCTGCTTGAGTATTTTGTTTATCGCTTCGACCTGCCCATTGGCTTGCGGATGAACAACAGTGGAGAAACTCTTTTTGATGCCCAAGTTATTGCAGAAGTCACGGAACTCGTCACAGTCGAATTGCTTTCCATTATCAGAAATTATGGTATGTGGTATACCATAACGGCAGATTATATATTTGTAAACAAAATCTATCATCTTCTTCGCGGAGATGGTGCTCAAGGCCTCGGTTTCCGTCCATTTTGTAAAATAATTGACTGCGACCACTGCATACTTCAAACCACCTCGCGCTAATGGCAGCATCCCGATAATATCAATTCCCCACACAACAAATGGCCATGGACTAGTCATTGAAGTTAAAGGAACATGTGGTTTTCTAGGAATGGTCGCAAATCGTTGACATTTGTCACATCTTCTAGAAAATTCCAATGTATCTTTCTTCATAGTTGGCCAAAAGTACCCTTGTCGAAGAATCTTGTTTGCAAGCGCTTGCCCCCCAGAATGATTTCCACATATTCCTTTGTGAATTTCCCTCATAATATAGCGTGCTTTTTCATCATTGATGCACAATAATAATGGCGAGCTGAAACTCCTTCGATAAAGCTTTCCATCCTGGATGATATAGCGAGCTGCTTTCATGCGAAGCCGCCTTGCATCGTCTTTATTCTCAGGGAGATCGCTATTTTGTATATATCGCATTATGGGATCCATCCACGACGGTTCTTCATTAACTGGCATAATTAATTGGGGTTCGACCTCGATGCTTGGTGATATAAGAAATTTAACAGGAACTACCTTCAACAATTCTGCATCTTTCGTCGAAGTGAGCTTAGCAAGTGCATCTGCCCGGGTATTTTTAATGTGAGGAAGAAGCTGAATGTTATAAGTATCGAACGTTAAGAACAACTGCTGCACCTTCTCCAAATAGGCCATCATTCTCTCTCCTCTCGCTTGATAATCGCCCTTAACTTGACATACGACTAGCTGGGAGTCGTTATACACTTCAATTACTTCGACCTTTATTTCCTGTGCAAGCTTTAGCCCAGCTATCAGTGCTTCGTATTTGGCCTCATTATTCGATGCTGGGAATTTGAAGCGAAGCGCATGATGAATGTTGTGCCCTTCAGGACTGATTAAAACTATGCCCGCACCTGCTCCATTTTTATTCGATGACCCGTCAACATAAAGTTTCCACAACTTTGATGTATCTGAGGCAGGTTTTTCGAGTACTCCTGTGGGAAGATTGACGTCGTATGTAAATTCTGCAATAAAATCTGCGAGGGCCTGACCCTTTATAGCAGTGCGAGGTTGAAAATTGATGTCAAATTGACTCAATTCAACAGCCCACTTAAGCAGCCGTCCTGAGCCTCAAGTATCTATAAGACCTGTTTCAATGGGAAATTCATGAAAACCCGGATGGAGTGAGAATGGAAGTAAGGTCGAAGTTTTCTTGATGCAATGACGAGTGCCAGCGCCAATTTTTCCATCTCTGGATATCTGGTTTCAGCATCAAGTAATCTTTTACTTACATAATACACAGATCGCTGAATATTTGCCTCCTCGCAAATTAATGTGGCACTCGTCACATACTTAGAAACAGCGAGATATAGGCATAATTCTTTTTCCGGATTTGGCTTCGACAAGAGTGGAGGAGAATCCAAGTGTTTTTTCAATTCTTAGAATGCCTGCTCGCATTTCTCCGTCCACTCGAACCTTTTTGATCCCTTTAATACCTCAAAGAAAGGTTGGCATTTATCGGTTAATCTGGATACAAACCGACTCAGAGCAGCTACTCTTCTTGTTAGGCTTTGCACATCCTTGGGTTTACGAGGAGATTGCATATCAATCAACGCTTGTATCTTCTGAGGATTTGCTTCGATCCCTCGCTGGTTGACCATAAAACCCAGAAATTTTCCAGATCCTACTCCGAATGCACACTTCTGGGGATTTAGCTTCATCTGGTATCTTCGGAGGATTTTGAACATCTCATCAAGTTGCTTGATGTGATCTTTGACTTTCTCCGATTTGAGTAGCATGTCATCGACATATACCTCCATTATCTTGCCAATTTGCTTTGCAAACATCATATTGACAAGACGTTGGTAAGTTGCTCCCGCGTTGATAAGTCCGAAGGACATCTTTTTATAACAGTATAACCCTCGATGAGTAATGAACGAGGTATGTTCCTCATCCAGCTCGTACATGTGGATTTGGTTATATCCTGAATATGTGTCCATGAAACTTAAAAGTTCATGCCCCGACGTCGCATCTACAAGCTGGTCGATTCTCGGAAGAGGGAAGTTATCCTTCAGACATGCTTTGTTGAGATCGGTGAAATCAATACACGTTCTCCACTTCCTATTAGGTTTTTTCACCAAAACCGGGTTTGCAAGCCAGTCAGGGTAGAAAAACTCTCTTATGAACCCAATTTCGAGCAGCTTCTCCACCTCTTCTTTTAACGCGACGTAGCGTTCTGGATTCATGGCCCTTCTTTTCTGTCGTACAGGCTTCTTTGTCGGATATATGT
This sequence comes from Parasponia andersonii, assembly GCA_002914805.1. Classification (NCBI taxonomy): domain Eukaryota; kingdom Viridiplantae; phylum Streptophyta; class Magnoliopsida; order Rosales; family Cannabaceae; genus Trema; species Trema andersonii. Next base: position 435,947 of record JXTB01000325.1, on the reverse strand, counting down.
TAAGACGGTGGGATATGATCTTTGAATCAATCCCTACCATATCCGAATGTTGCAATGCGAAGACATCCAAATTAGACTTCAAAAAAGCGACCAATGAAGCTCGCACAGGTCCTTGAACCTTCCAATCTTTAAAGTCTCGAAAGACAGGTCGAATGATAAATCCTCCAGATCTTCAATGGGTCCAGTTCTGACCTCTTCGTCTATTTCTCAAGGATCGAAGTCTTCGCTGGTCATTTCGATTGACATTTTCACTGACGATCTGATTGGAGCTTCGTTCGCTGCCTCGATTGACGCTTTGCCCGCTACCACGACTGACGCTTTGCCCGCTGCCACGACTGACGCTTTGCCCGCTGCCACGACTGACGCTTTGTCTGGTGATCCGACTGGAGCTTCACTCGTTGCCTCGACTGACGCTTTGCCCGCTGCCACGACTGATGCTTTGTCCGACAAGTGAACCATCATTGTGCGAGATGTCGCATCCTTTGCTGCAAGCTTTAGCGAGTTGTTATAATATATCCTCGCATCATATTGATTTCCTCGCACCTTGCCTACCCTGTGTTGGGTCGGGAACTTTATTGTTAGATGGTAGATCGAGGTGACAGCTCGAAGTTCCCTTAATATTGGTCTTCCCAGCACAGCATTGAAGGCAGAGGGGCAATCTACCACCAAAAACTGGGTCATTATCGATGAAACCCTTGGAAAGGTCCCAACGCTAACCATCAGTTCAATCATGCCCATAGGCATCAGGCTGTCACCAGTGAAACCATAGAGTGGAGTGGTGGCAGGCTTCAGGTCGCTCTCATTCAACCCCATCTTCTTAAAGGCGTCGAAGTACAGGATGTCCACAGCACTCCCGTTATCGACCAATACTCGCCACAACTGTGTGCTTCCACAGTTAATTTTTATGACCAGTGCGTCATTATGCGGATAATGGACCTCCTTTGCATCCTGCTCTGTGAAGGTAATGTCCATATCCGGTACTCGTTGAAGCTTGCGTGGTCGCTGCTCAAGATGCATGATGTTAGTTAACGACTACTGTCTAGCTTCTCGAGCATACCTGTCCTGTGCTATCTTGGAATCTCTTCCAATGTGTGGTCCTCCGAAAATAGTTCGCACCTCACGCTGGATTTCTGGAGGTTGCTGTTGGTCTTCTTCTCGCCTTTCGTCGTTCTTCCTAGTGTACTGCCGCAATCGCCCCTCTCTAATCAGTCTTTCAATTTCATCCTTCAGGGCAAAGCAATTATTAGTATCATGCCCAATATCATTGTGATATCGGCAGAACTTGTTGGGATTGCGCTTTGTCCTGTCCCGCTTCATCGGTTCTAGTTGTCGGAATCGCTCCTTCTGGTTTGTGACCGCATAGTTATGATCTATGGGTGCATTTAATTCAGTGTGATTGTTAAACCTCATGGGAGCTCTTGATATCTCCTGCCTTTTGGGTCTAGGCTGATTCTTATTCGTCTGTTCATTATTCCTCTTGTTTTTCTTATTACCGTTTTTGTTGGTAATGACTGCATCTTTAGTCGCATCTTTCCTTCCTTCTTTTTTAGTCTTTTGAAGATTCTCACGCGAAGATTCTAACCTCAAATGCTGACCAACTCTTCGGTAGAAGTCTTCAAGAATTCTACACTCTCGCTCAAGTAATTCCTCCCAGAGTTTAGTTTCTGGTCGCACCCCAGCCATCATGAGAGTTAGAACTCCTTCTTCAGGTGGGTTGTTAACCTTTGCTGACTCTGAGGTGAATCGATTGAGATAAGACCGTAGAGTCTCCTCTGGACCTTATCGGATCGCAGACAAACTTACGAGTGGAACAGTAAAATTCTTTGCAGCTTGAAACTTTCTCAAGAACGTCGTCTGTAGTTGTTGCCAGGATGAAATTGGACAGGATTTGAGTCCTCGAAACCACTTCTTTGCTGCTTCCGAGAGAGTTACAGTGAAACATCTGCAACGCGCATGATCATTAACCCGATGTAGTTCCATCAAGTCACTGAAGTGATCCATATGGTCCTGTGGATTAGTTTTCCCATTAAAAGTTTAATGGTGGGAAGTCTGAATCCAGTGGGAAGGGCTGCAGCTCGAACCTCCTTACTGAATGGTGACTGACGATACCCATCAGCGAGCTCATCGTCCTAACCAGCAAGTGCGTCTAATGCGATCCTTAAATTGTGAACATCGACATTCAGAGGGAAAGCATCATCCCTCGCTGGCCGCACAGGCGGCCTTCGTTCGTTATCATGATGCATGGCGGGTTGGTCAGGTAGAGTCTTCTGCGATCTGTGAGAGGAATCCAGTGAAATAGTGCGACGAGACCTACTTTGGTCGTTATGATACGATACGGATCGATCATGACTACGTCGTCGCTCCAAATACTGTCTTAGGTCTGCGGGATCTTGTGTCGACTCTCTGCTGATTCTTTCGAAGACGCTTTTCGATGGTCGTCCTTGTTCGCCGCTCAAGCGATCTTGACTATTAGTGGATTTATGAGAAGGTTGTACACGATCACGGTTCGTACTTGAACTCTCCGTACCAGATTCTGGAGGCAAGTTTGTGACCTTGCCTTTTCCTTTGAAGATGCGATCTTCATGACGCTCTTGTTGAGTTCTTGGCTGGCTGCGCCTTCTCGTCTCTAGGATCCGTATTTCTCAGGTAATTGAGCAGGATGTTCTTTGGGACGTTCGTGTTGTGGTGGGGTCACCATCTGTCCTTCAGCAAGTCGTCGCAGGGTGTCATTGATCTGGTTAGTGACTTGCTGAAGGTTTACCAGTGTCTCCTCCATACGATCTTGTCTCTGGGAAAGGTTTTCTGTTGTGGTCATAGTAGGCTGATCCTGAGCAGGGTCTGCCTGTGTAGCAGCAGTGCTTTGAGGTTGGTTTTGGCTAGTTCCGGTGACTCTGGTAGTGTTTTTAGTATTTGCCATTATTAAAAAAGTAGAATTTGACAAACTTGTCCGCCGGAATAGCCCTTCTTCTAGCGCCAATTGTTGATAGAGGTTTTATCAACAATAAATTTAGAAAAAATTAAGAGATGTGGCTTGTGTGAGTTGGGTTATTAATCAAAGCAAATAAAGAGAGAGGATTTTACAGTGGTTCAACCCCGAAAAAGATGAGCTTATGTCCACTGTTTTTTACTATTTTTATGGAGAATTACAAGCACTCAAAGTTACAATGTCTCGTCCGGAAATCTCTCTCAAATTGGAAGTCAGAATTTCGAAATCTGAAAATTGGAGAATTGAAAAAATTGGAAATCCCGTCTGGAACATTGAGTCCCTTTTATATAGGTGAGGGTAACTCAATGTTCCTAATTGTGAAAACGGGTAACTATACAATCGGGTAATACAATTCGAGTAACAACATAATTAGATAACCACTCAAAACGGGTAACTGGTGGATCATAAATAGGAGACTTCTGTTTTCCTTTCCTTGCAGGTTTCCTGTTTGACGAAGCATAGACTTGTTTCCCTTTTCTTTCGGAAGAGGTCGCCCACAACCTACACAGAGAAGGTCGCACATAACTTATGCAAAAGAGGTCACACGACTACACGGAGGAGGTCGCATGTAACCTAAGCGGAAGATGTCGCATGTAACCTAAGCGGAAGAGGTCGAACTTAACCCTTATACGACCTAACATAGAATTTTAGACCGCACAACAGTTGGTTTTTAAGAAAATGAGATGTTTTTTTCGTCAGGATTGAGACCTCGTTTGGGATTGCTCCTTGATTATGCCTTTACTTTTGAAAGCTATTAGAAAAAAAAAATAAATAAAGGACGGGACGTATTTAGTGACTTATTGCTTTTGGTAGTCAAATTTTAAAAGTTGTGGTAGGATTATTATTTTAAGAAAAATTTTAAGCGTAAAATTATTTTTGAAAAATAATTTTAGCATCGCACTATAAATTATCTAAAATATCATTTTATAATAAATATAATTTATAGTTTATTAAATAATAAATATTAATTTTAAACAATACAATAATTTCGTAAAAATTTTTTTACTAAATGTCTAAATATTTTTTTTCGTAGCTAATCTTTGCTCGCAACATAATTACAATAGGGTTACGATACCAACAATACAAAAATGGCTCCGAGACTAGTCAGATTACCACAAAGAGTATGCCATATGCACATTACTACGAACCAATAGATTTCCAGCAAAAAAAAAATTTACATCCAATAAATTGCATTGTCAACTGTTCTCTTTCTTTTTTTTTTTTGGGGTGAAAAATTCGCGTTCATAGTTTTTCAATTCAGAATAAAATAAAATGATTAGCATCAAATTACGTCTATAGTTGTTGATATTAGATTATCGAGAAGAACACGTTAATATGTTCATTGGTTCAACTCTGATGTGTTTTGACAAAATTCTAACTGATCCAATCTAAGGTCAGTTTACAAAATCTAATCAAATTCAATCTGAGGTCCTAAATCCAAATCAAACCAATTTTAGTTTAAATTGGTTACCAATCAATTTGGTCAATTGACCAATCTTTCCTATTCATTTGTTTTTCGACTTCTTAAGCAGTTTTAAGTTAAAATTATGATTTTTCGGATTAATCATTGTATTAAAAAGAAGAGAGCAGGTCATTTTGAGTCAATAAAACCGGAAGCTGTAGAGTACATGGAATGAAATTCATAAGTGGTTCAATAATATATATACATCTACGCAAAATGAATTTTTTTTTTAAAAAAAAATTATACACATTAAAACGGTTTGAATTGATTAATTTTAGAATGAAAAGTAGAATGGAAACAACCTAAATTGATATTTAAGAAACAACAACTAATCCAATCCAATCTGTTATCCAGGATAAATGAATTGGACTAGAATACTAGTCAGTTGGATAGGTTGAAATTAATTTTTGAACACCCATAAAAACACAATTTACCATGTCAAACACTAATTCTAGCACTAATGGCACACTGTTAAGTCTAAAACCTAAACACCAAAGCATATAAACATAAAAGTAGCCACTCTCTCTCTCTCTTCCTCTCTCCTCTCTCTCTCTTTCACTCACTCCACTTCATTGCCTCGGTCAGCTGCCATCTCTACCCCTTCCAGCTTCACAATTTAGACAAACCATACTTTTTTTTTTGGTTTTAAATATATATATATATATATATATATATATATATATTCTCTGTTGGTGGAACTCAACTCAACTCAACACAAGAGGGTAGAGAGAATTGGGGTTCCATTTCTATAGAGCCTTATGGGTGTAGTTGATATATACAGTGCTTCCTCTAATTGCTTCTTCAGAACCAATTCCACCACTCACAGACCAACAATACCTGCCTCTCTACTCTTGGGAAACAAGAGGAGGGTCCTTGCAATGGCGTCCGTACGTCCACTGGAGGAACAGCAAGTCAACGACGGCCAAAAACATGTGACTGGCGACTCTTTCATTCGATCCCATTTCAGAAAATTGTCTCCTTATCAGCCCATTTTGCCTTTTGAGGTATTCTGATTCAACCCCACTTTCCTTTTTTTATTCTTTTTAAAAAAAAAAAAAAGTAAATTGTGTTATTTCGTAAGCGTCAAAGCTATAGACATAGAAATGAGTTTATTGAGCTTTGTTTTGATACAACAAATCCTATGAAAAGTTTGCTATGGTACCTGCAAAAAGATACTCTGGAGGTTCAAGTTAAGGGTACAATATTGTGAGCAAAATGAAAAAATATGCAAGGGTTAAGAGATAGGATGAAGTGGGGACTAGAAGTAAAATGTTGGGAGAAACACTTCTTGAAGATGTTTTGTGATAGAATGTTGTAGCAAAAATTACAGAGTTGGAGATAGAACAAAGTGGAGGAACACTTATTTTCGAATACATTTTCGGGTAGTTGAGAGAGAATACTTGCTGTCGAAGATGTTTTGCAGTTTGAATGCTGCTTAGAACAGTGGCCATTATTTGCTGAATGTGGGGTGGTACCCTGGTCGGTTCCTGGCAATTTGTGACATTTTTCCGATTGGGAATGGTGGTGGCGCCTGGTAGGCCTACTTGCAAATGTCAGTGATTAAGATGGTTTTCTTGTTCAGGAGAAAAGGACCTTGCGAGAAGAAAGGGTGAAACTAGTCAACTGACCAGGTGAGTGTATCTGAGACACTCGGTCCTTTTTCCCTAGGAAACCGAGAAAGCCAGAGTTATTCAAGTAGGTGAAATGGCTGGACAACTTACCTCTGAGAGTTCTGTCAATATAACTTGCTGTATGATGTCTCTGAATGATATTGGAGTTTAGTTTGAGTGACCTTGGGAAAGTAGTATTTTCTTGTGCTAAGAATTTATGGTTTCTATTCTTTAGTATTTTTTTCTATAGAATTTGTAGTATGCAATGGATCGACTTATGTGTTGCCTTTAGTTGATATTTATTGTGCAAATCAAATATTTTGTCATGTGTTAGTTTAATGTGAACAATTTTTATAGTTGAAAGCTAAATGTTGTTTGGGCAAATCTAATCTGATGTCCTAGCGAATTTCTGCAGGTTTTATCTTCCCAACTTGGAAGGAAGCCTGAAGACATAATCAAACTAGATGCCAATGAAAATCCATATGGTCCTCCCCCTGAGGCAAGTCATATATGCTATTTTACTGTGTCTATGATCAACAAAAATATTTTTTGGTAGTGTACAAATTTAGTTGATTTTTTTTTCCACATTTTGATGTCACACAAAATGTGTACTGGTCATGCACAATTCTGGGCATTTTCTATGCCCCGTTATTTCCTGATTGCAATGTCAGAGTGTTTGTAGGTTTTTGATGCTTTGGGCTCATTGAAGTTTCCCTATGTCTATCCTGATCCTGAAAGCCGTCGGCTACGTGCTGCACTTGCTGAGGATTCAGGCCTTGAAGCTGAATATATACTCGCAGGATGTGGTGCAGATGAACTTATTGATTTGATTATGCGGTGAGAAGGAAAAACAATGTGTTTTTTGAGTTTCCAATTATGCTGTTCATCAGAGAGTGTTGTCGAAATGATGCAGCAGTGTAAAGTTCTGAACTTCTGTTTTCCTATTTTCGGTTCAATCTATTGCTGAAGATGTGTTCTTGATCCTGGTGACAAGATTGTGGACTGCCCTCCAACCTTCACCATGTATGAATTTGATGCTGCAGTTAATGGTGCAGCTGTCATCAAAGGTGAAGACAGGTTTTCCAATTTTCCTATATTGGAATTTTAGGATGTAAATCTCAAATTTTCTATCCTTTCATAAATAGAAAATTTGAGCATTATATGAAAAAAGAAATAATTTTCTTTTTTAATTTAAATTTCTTTTAGCTTTTAAGTTTATATACCTCAACTGATGTTCTTTCTTATACTATGCTACAGTTCCGAGGAAATCTGATTTTAGCCTGGATATAGAACTCATTAGGGATGCTGTTGAACAGGAAAAGCCCAAATGCATATTTCTAACATCTCCTAATAATCCAGATGGGAGGTAATTCATATTGAATTGTGCATTTTTATATATGAGTACCTACAAGTACCTACATCTATTTCATTCATAACATATACTAGTGATTGTCTGATCATGCAATTCATTAAATTTCCTTGGGAAAATGAGCATTTTTCGATTCCACATAACAGGGGAAAATGATTTATCAAATATTTTTATATGGTGTTGTGTCTATGATGATTGTGAATTTAAGTTTCCGAGAATCACAGCCTGTGAGCATGATTAATTGCAAAATAATTATAATCATAAATACCCGTGCATATTAGCCTGTGTGGGGGAAAAGATGAGGTTTACTTATTGTTGTCGTTATTTTCTCGCACAACATGTTAGGATTGCCCTTTTGTAGATTTTTGGCATAGTTGCTTTGTTTTGGGAGCTTGCTTTGGCTGCTGGATTGTATTTCTTTGTATTAAATTCTTTAAATTCAACAAATTTCAGTGTGGGGATTGAAATAATTGGTAGTCTGAGTAGGTTCCCACCTCATTGGTCTTTGCTTCGTCTATTATGTTACATTTTTGTCCTCCCGTTTTATTTCTATATATACTTTAATCTGTGCATATATATAAAACTCATTGAACATATCTCATTCTACTATCTTATGTTCACTTACTGCTTATATGTCGTGTGGTATATCCTGGCTGCCATAATAAGCTGATTTATGAATTTCTCTTTTTGTATGAAATTTTGGGTCTCAGTAGTTCCGCATTTTAGCTTATAAATATGGTTGGTATTGTGTCCTTACAATGCAAATTATTCCATAACAGTATTATTAGTGATGAAGTTCTCTTGGAGATCCTCAAGCTTCCTATATTGGTGGTCCTTGATGAAGCATATGTTGAGTTTTCCAAAATCGAATCTAGGATGCAATGGGTGAAGAAGCATGAGAACTTAATTGTTCTTCGCACATTCAGCAAAAGAGCTGGTATCCTCAATTTTTTATGCATTACATTGATGGACTTATGAGGGAATTTCAGTAGTAAAATTAGTGTGCTTGTCTGAAAATGCATCGTTTGCTTTCTCTTCTTGCATATGCTTTTTCTGGCTTGGTATGTTAGCATTGCCTCAGGCCTAGATATTAGTTTTTCCTATGTTTATACTTGTTTTGTTTAATTTTGTGGCTACTCTCTATAATCGATGTGTTTTTTCCTTCCTATTTGCAATGGTTTATAGAAACTTAAAATTTCATCATCTGGCTTGTGTTAATTGACTTGTCACTTATGCATCACAATGCAAGTTGAAGTTAGTTGTTTCGCTACCAATAGGTAGACCTCTTTTTTCTGTAATTGCTCTGTATCCGTCGTACAAAATAAATTGCTAGGGAAAAATGGCATTTAATTCATTTGATCAATTTCTTGTATTTTGCCTCTATGTTTAGTCCACAAAATTGATTGGATTTTAAAAAAATATAATGAGTTGTATTCTCCCTAATGGAAATCAAATAGAAAAAAACAATTGTAATTAATATGATTCCCCTCTGGTTCTACATCAATTCCATTGAAGCTTCTTCTTCTTGGTGTTTCGTGGATATATATGTCAACATTGAGGTTGATGCATTGTTGAATTCTCACCTTAAACTCGTCTTCTTTTAGTTTGAAAGCATTATTTTCTGTGCTGTATCTCATGATTTCTTGAAGAGTGTTTTTGTTTCCTTCTTTTTTGTCAAATGGTTAAAGACAATCACATGGTGCAGGTTTAGCTGGACTTCGTGTGGGATACGGTGCATTTCCATCGAGCATTATCGAGTATCTATGGAGAGCAAAACAACCCTATAACGTATCTGTTGCTGCTGAAGTTGCTGCTTGTGCAGCACTGAAGAATCCTACGTATTTAGAGGTGGGATGACCTATTCATTATAGTAATTTGGTTTTTTTTGGCAATAAGGAGATGATATTTACTGATTAGCATACCTAAACGAGCTACTTATCTCTTCCAGAATGTTAAAGATGCTCTGCTAAAAGAACGGGATCGGCTGTATAACCTGCTTAAAGAAGTTCCATTTCTCAATCCATACCCAAGCCATTCTAACTTCATTCTCTGCAAGGTTGCACCTGGAATGGATGCCAAGAAGTTAAAGGTACATATTTTTGTCACAGATGCACTTATATTCGGAAACACAACCGCATGCATATCCACACAAACATTTATATGTACAAACCAGACACAAGCATGCCATGCACTTGTGGACATATCACAGAGAAATATAAAGACTCTTCTATGTATTTGCTTTTATTTGGAGTTATCTAGTGCTTTGTTTATGTTGTTTTAGTCAAGTTTGTTGTCGCTGAGCAAAACTAAATGGAAAAGTAGCCTTTCGGTTTTGAAAAACCTTGAACTTTGTTCGTTTCAAAGAACAGTCAATTCCTGAAAATAAATTCATTTATGATCATTGTACTTTTAAAAATAGTGATGACACAGCATGCACAGAAACTGAAATGAAAATACAGCTTCTACGGAATCAGTTGTCGTGATAAAATTGTGTAGATATGATACTTAAATTGAATATCTTTTGTTACATATCATGGTTTGAAACCATTGTATCTTTTATTAATTGTCAGAAAAGAATGATATATCATGGTTTGCAACAATTATGTATCATTGCAAATGGTCATGCTGTGTGAGAAATTGTTTGGCATGTAACAGTGCAGTTCGATAAAACAGTTGTCTCTAGTTCTGCTGTGGATCACTCTGACATGAGCATTAAACTGATATCTCTTTGTCGCTAAGGAACTAGTAGGGTAGGATATGCTTTTCTTGTTCATGTACTATAGTAAGGTTCGAGGATAATTTTTCATTTCACATCAGTCCAAACGTTTTCCATCTCTGGTTTGGGCTAGTATAGTTGGCTCCTTTATCCAAAATTTGATTTAGTTCCACCTTAGATCAACATATTAAATTATGCTTTGATTGAAAAATTATGCAATGCCAGCATATTGCTATGACTCGAAGTTCACTTTCTAATTAAATGTTTTATTTTTCTGATGTAATTCTTTATTGTTTGTTCATTAATGTAATAAAATAAAATAAAATAAACAAAAAGGAAGAAGAAGAAGAAGAAGACTGTTTATGTTTCTCCTTTTTTTTTCCTTAATTAAAAAAAAAATTGTGATTTTTATATTTGATATTTGTTACAACTTAAAACCAGGGATTAACTTGCTCAAATTCGTCTAACCTGAATAACCTTTGATAGTCTCATATAAATCTGTTGCTTTTAAATAGATTGATTTAGATAGCCACCTTTTTTGATATTTTGGTGGGTCCCTTTTTACTAATTTCTTTAAGAAATTGGACATATTGGGGGATCATAGTGTTGTGTATCTCTATTTCTTTCTACTGTTATTTGCATTCATTTTCGTGAGTTATTGTTTGCATATATCATTAAAAATGAGCTTTTACATGCTCTACTCTTAACGTTTACCTCTACTGCTTGTTTTGTTAACCACAGTAGGTGTACCTTAACCGTTGACAATGACAATTCGGTTTGAATGCAGGAGGACCTTGCGAAACTGGGAGTGATGATCCGTCACTACAACAACAAAGAACTAAAAGGTTATGTTCGAGTATCTGTTGGGAAGCCTGAACATACCGATATTTTGATGGAATGCCTGAGACGGTTCTATTAAACCACTGCCTGCGTTAAGTGTACTGATTTAAGAGGCAGAATCTTTATTGAAACTTTAACAATTTTGAATTACTGTTTTAACAATTTCATATTTAGCCATTTGAATAAGGTTTGTAGGTGATCCATGTAGAACAAATTTTATTGAAGCTGGGCGATGCTCACAGATTGCGAACTCCAATTCTTCTAACGTGGTGAAATTGGTTAATTCAGAGTCTTGTTGTCTTCTAAAGTTGTGAAGAAAAGAATAGTCGGTGTCGTCAGGTGTGGACAGGATTAGGGATGATAGTAGCAAGTATAGGTTTAAACGGGTGTGTTTTGAAAATTATGACGCCTCATTTCAACTTAGCTTAGCTTGAATGAATGGTTTTAATTCCAGAATACATACTAAGGTTTTACTTCTTAAAATATCTCACAATATACCTCTATAAAAGACCTCTTGTGTTAGTCATCATTCTAGCCGTGTTCTCTTAAATCTCGGCTAATCTTTGTATTGAGGATGGCAATAGGTGCTCACTTTGATTATTGGTGTTCATAGTGCCGAAATGTGATTGAAGTGATCCTCCATCTGTGTTGACTCTTGATATTTTAACACGGATATATTGCTAGAGTACGATGACAATCTTTCTACAATTTACATCGAATGCAACACAATGATGACGATACTAGAACGCAACGGAAACTCTTTTGTGGTCTAGATACTAGAGTGCAGCAACAATCCCTTCCTATAAATTTAAGCTCAATGATAAAAGAAAGATGATACTGGACTAGGGTGATGATCCATTTCAGAGATCTAGATATTAGAGTTAGGTAGTAATCCTTCCATAGTTTAGCTCGCGACAACAGAAGATTTTGATTGTGATGCTAGAGCGCGGCGACGATCCTCTTGCAGTCTGGATACCAGAAAGCGACGACGATCCTTTCGCAGTTTAGGTGTGTTTATGGTACAGATTGAATCAGATGAGCCTCTAGGAGGTCACAAACATAGTGAATAATGTTTATGACACAACTTAATCAAACTCAAATGTGCTGAACTGGAGAAGAGATTTAGGCAGCGCGAGGGAACCAGCCCTCCCTAGCGAAATGCCTAATAACATACTGCACATCCCGGTATTGATGACCTGTTGAGTCCCCATACATTTGGAGTTTATATGATGAGTATTTATGATAATGACTTGGTGACATTTGGAGTTTATATGATGAGTATTTATGATAATGACTTGGTGACTGCAGAAATATCAACAGATATAATTAACAAATAACAAAATATATGATGATATTAATGCAATATGCGTAAATAAGTATATTAAGTACGATGATTTAACGAAGGTAATAAATAAAATAAAGAGACAAAATGAGTGTATGATATGAAAATATATAACGGACTAAGATGCTCGACAGAAATAATAAGAGCTTTTAGCAAAATGACCGATTATTTGGTCCACTTGAAACAAATGTCCGTTTTTCGAACTTCTTAGTAAAATAACCAAATATATTAGTCAGTGCACAAATTTTTCTTGTAAAAATTGATTTACTTAGCACAGAGAGTGATATGCCTAACATATATCATGGATCCAATATATGAGTTGACATATCCTGTGTAAAAACTTATATATTCTAGTTATAAATAGAAGGAAAGAAAACACAGCGGACACTTGCTATAATAGTGTAAAAAAATGACATACTACTATAATTACGCAAGATAAAGTAACTAAGAAAATGAAACCAATAAAGGATATAATCACAGTCATCCTGCAATTTCTATAGTTAAAATGTCCTGAAATGGGAAATATCTTAATTAAAAAAGTCCAAAGTCGAAACATGGAGTAACAAAGGTAATTCTATTTTATAGACCGAAACATTTTCCCTAGTTTAGGACAAATTTTCCATATAGTCCAATATAATCCCCATAGGTTGTGTTATTAATTATGAAATGCCAATTTTTTTGTCAATACATATTTATTGGTTGTTGATAAACTCTATTGGTTTCAAAATGATGATATAGTATTCATTTGATGTAATGAATACTACAAATAAGAGAAGAGAGTTGAATTAAAGTGATTGTTGCTTGTTAGGGTAGCTACATCAAATGAAGTGTTCAAATGAAAAGAGCCGGTTGTATTGGTGGAGAAATAGGGAGGTGATATTAATTATTAAATGAGTTGAATTAATTTCTCACATTTACTTTCTGGAAAAGCGATTAATGGAATTAGTCTAATAGTTACTTGTTTGGTTACCTTCATGTTTTGTCTGGGATTGTTTGACTGAGCCAGTTTGCCTTAATCTTAGGCAGACTCCACTCCCACCTATAATATATTATTCCACTGCTATGTCACCTAATTTAAACATGTAGTGGGCCTTGAAACAATATACACATTTGTGAATGTATTCATATACGCCCCAGAAAGCTCTTTTGACTACTTTTGTGAGCAAGACACCTACAATTCCAACCAATATTCCAAAACAAGCCTGTAACGATTTTCACCCTTTATACAAAAAGTATGTTATTACAGATTGTCACAATTATACACGCTGGTTGCGTACAAGAAGAATATATATATATATATATATATATATATACACACACACACACACACATATATATATATACATACATACATAATGATGTAAATACATATAGGCATTCTTTCACCTTTCACGAACTCTTGAGAAGTTCTTCATACCACGGTCTGTGCACATTGCATGACACAGCTGCCACCACAACCAGCACTTCTGCAGCCTTCACCAAATTATCTGCAAGAAGAACAGCACCTACTGGCCGAAGAGATGCCTCGACTAGTTTTCTTCCCTGTGCTCCATTTCCTCCAAAAACAACCCCCCTTGCAGCTAGATAAGCAGCATGAGAAACCCGTTTGAAGACGGCATCACCAGCTTGCAGGCTTTTCCCCAGCATCCTTTTCATTATCTCCTTCCTCGACTTGAGTATTTCTAGGAATGAAAGATGGTCATTGTCCTCTGCATACCCAATTATTGTTTCAATGATTTCTGATATACCAATATCCTCAACAGTGTCCAGTAGGTTGGAAAGCTGCTTCACGCATCTAGATGATATTTTCTCCAGGTCCAGAGGACTGATCACCAAGCTCTCGTTCAGAAGGGTTTGACGAAGAACCAACAAACTGTGAAACACGACATATTAATTATTCAAATCACATTGACAACGGGCATGCATTGGCAGCAAATGATGAGTTTTCATACAGAAAATGCATAAATAAGCTGTGAAATTCAGTGAGATAATCATAAAATGGAAGACGCTGAAACATAAACATGACAAATGCTGTGTGTGGGTGAGAGAGAGAGAGAAAGAGACAGAGAGACAGAGAGAAGTGCTGGGGGCTATAAAGTTCAAAATTTTAAAAATTTACGTAGCACAATTTAAATGCCAAAAGCAATCATGCTCAAGTTTCATAATGAAAGTCTCTAGGCCCAGAGAAAAACAGAAAACAGAAAAGTCATACTGAAAAGCCAGCCATGTTTTATCTAATTTGCTTAATATCGAATTGCCAGTTAAGAAGATCAAGAGGAGGTGTTGGATAGGATGTGCACACTTACCATGTAGAAATGACTATAATCTTCTGAAGCTGAGATTGAACGACCCTTAGCCTGGGGAGATTAATCTCAAAAGTTTCGGGCAAAACTTCTAGGCTCAGGCCGCCTACTTCACTTACTAGCTTTAATAAACCAAGCCTAACTAATAAATCAATTTCTTCTCCCCCACACACTGGTAATTCTTTCCCTGGCAAAGGCGGATCTGTAAAGAACAATTTATAGAAATCAGCAAACCTTTAGGTGTATTCATTTCCATGAAAAAAAAAAAATAGAAGAAGAAAAGAAGAGTTACCAATTGTGTCTCTTGCAGAAGTCTGGGAGCTACCTTTTGTTCCAACAGAAGTGTTGCCTCCAGTCCGGAGAGTGGTAGATGGAAGTCCAGAGAAAAGTCCATTGTTTGTCACAGCAGATAAAGAATCTTTGTATTCAAGCCACTCCTGCTCTGCCACAATTTTCACTGATGAAAGCCATTGCCTTGTTATTGGCAATGAAGTAGGGGCGAGTGTGGGAGAACCATGCCTATCGGAGAAAGCTTTTCTGAGGTATTCAAAACCAGCAGTGCCCTTAATGAGAGGTTCTACCATCCTCAGACGTGCTCTGCTTATCTCCCTCTTAAGAGTCTGCTTGAAAATATGGAGTTATGTTGTCACATAGGATGCAAAATATAAATGGCCATTTTTGTTGGCTTCCTAAAATGGAAGATTCTACAACTGACCAAAAGTAAGGAGCTAGAAAAGGTAGGGAAAGAAACGCAGGCAAAAAGTAAGGAGGGTAAAGCGAAATGGAAACTAGGAGAACTAAGAGTAGCAGAATCCCAAGTCTATACCACATATCGTTTTTCTTTGTGCTATCAAAATAAAACTCTATGATGTATCATCGCTATCTAATAACGAATAGGTCCAAATAATATCCCTCTAGAAATAATCATCTCCGAATTTGAATTGGTTAGGATATACATAAATGTTAATAAAATTTGAGAGCAAACACTCATTGTTCTGAATATGGAATTGCAATATTTTCAAAAATCAAATAATCTGCGATGGAACTTCAAGCCTCAAATGAAAGATTTTAACTTTGGTAATACAATTAAGGGCTTCTTAGCCAAATGACGAAGTTTTGGATCAAAGTTTAAGAAATGGCCGGTTTTCAAACTATTAAAAATTGGCCAAATTTATCAAAACAATATACAAAATGGCCAAGTTTAGAAGAAAAAGCTGAAATGTATCAATGTTTCCATGTTTTTATCAGTTTATCAATTTATGAAAAACAAAAAAATATATATACACATATATATTGATTTATTCATAATTTAGCAACACCGATTTCTTGGCTAGACTCTTGCATTTGAGGCCTCATCACATGAAAAAAATAAAAAAAACATCGAGTCATCTAGTACAAAATGTTTTTACTAGAACTACAAGCAAGAAAAATATCAAGAACCTTGATATCAAAAACACACCTGAATTTCCTGCAAAACAAATCGCAGACCCTTGGTTATAGCATGGGCACGGGCACGTGAAGCTTTTGATTCTTCTTCAGCTTGAAGAATCTCTCCTAGTTCTTCTAAAAACTTAGAGTGAGTAGTCTTCATATCATCTTCCTTAGCTGGTGCAGAAAGTTTCCTCAAAGTCAACAATGCAAACTCTAGGACTTTTCCAAAATAATCGACATCTAAATTCCCTGGTCTCAGCATCTTCACAAAATAGAAGAAAAAAGAAAGAACGTTAAATAAATAATGTTAAAACTTAAAGAAAATGCACCATTAGTGGCCATAAATGAAATGAACGGTTTATCACTTACCTCAGCAAGAATATCAATATCAATACTTTCAGTAATTTCTTTTTTCCAACTTTGAGGAGATATGTCACATAGTTCTTCTCTTACTTCTGTAACAAGTTTAAGAATCCAGCTGAAGTCAGACTCATTTTCTTTCATGGATTCCATGACACCATCCCAGAAAGCTTTTTCAATTGTCTCTCTCACATTTTCCTGCACAGGAAAACACAAGGACTATAAAGATATTTTTATATGTTCCCTACGTCCATGTACTAATTGAAATATTAGAAGATCAGAAACCAACCTTAAGACTGTTCAGGCCTTCATTGCTGACAGTCAAACTATCAGCAAAACCGAGGTGATGATCATGCTCATGGACAATTTCATTTACAAGTAGCTCATTCTCACCAACTACTAATGCAGTAGGTCTCAGATGACCATCTGCACCACTTTTGAACGACAAAGAGGAACCCGTTTCTTTTCCAAGATCAGTTTCATCTTTATCAAACACAACATGAATCAGTTGACTTGAATTCTGAGAATTCTGACTGGTGTCAGTCAGATCACTTGTTTCAGAAGATACAGAAACTAAAGAGCTACCCAATGAAGCAGACTGAGAAGAAGATGAAGCGGAGTCCTTGGATCCAACGTATCTGGACTGTACCTCAGAGAGAGCAGTTTCCAAGTTTTCAAGTCCTGGATTGCCACTTAGCTGCTGCAATTTTTCCCTTATTAGTTTCTGATTTTCTGTAATCTACCAGCACCAATATACATCACAAAATAATTAGCATATGAGAAAAGGAGTTGCTAAAGGAAAAAAATTAAAATCAAGACCCCCAACTAACAACTGGAAAAAGAAAAATACCTTCTTCTGGACAGCCTTCATATCAAGTTCGGGAGTCATTTTGCAAGTTTGCATAGAAAGCTCAAGTTGGCAAGCTGCTTTAACTAAATCCTGCTCTAACAACTTGGCATCAGTGTCTTTCCATGCAACAAAGTGCAACAGGTAAGAGCACCATGCTTTATCAAAGGCTTCTAGCTGGGATCTGAAAGTAATTCTGCTTCGTTTCAAGGGAACTGTTTCTTTCTGCGCAGTCTCACTGGACCCACGTAGTATAATCTTGAGTAACAGTTCAAATTCTTTAACTAAATCAGTTGCAGACTGTGCCAGATCATTCTCACACTCTCTTCTTCCATTAAAAACTGCATCTGGGTGTCCCAAGATCATATAAGCACAGAGAAAAACTCTTACTGGATACCTTGACAATGCAACTGGACTTGGAGGAGCTTCTTTACAAGAACTGATATGCTTAGAGACCTTCTTCTTGGTATTGGTATTTTCCTTTTTGATTGGTGAAGCAACACGCCGCAGAAGGGGATCAATGTTCTCCAGACTAGACAGACTGCCAGTAGTGGCCCGTGAGATCAAATACGTCTCTAGACGGTCAAGTAATGCTTTTGTATTTCGAATAGTCGTAGCCGATTCAATTTGATGGGCAAGCTGCTCAAATGACATTGACTTAACAGATTCTTCACTTATTGATAAAGCCTCAAAAGCTTTTGCTAGAGCAAAAGTAGTTTTCCTCAGATGCACAAACCGTCTACAAGACCTGGAAATGCAAGTGAAATGATTTAACATTTTTTTGGTGGGAAAATAAAGGGACCAAATAATAAATGGCCGCAGTCACAATGGAAGAGCACTTCATTAATATCCTAGATTCTCAATCCTTTTCAGCATTCAGTGCAAAATAGATATGTTCACTTCTTGTTTCCTGTGGAAAAATTAAGAATTTTCGCTGTGTAATTTAAGAGTTGACTGTCTAAGTTCATTTATTTATTTTGAACAGAGTATTTTTAGGGTTCTAGAAATAGAGTAATTTTCTCTTTTTCCATCAGCATTGAAATTACCAATGAAATAATTCATTTTTATCCTCCACTACAGGATTTCCATGGTATATTATCTTTTCATTTTGTAGCACAACCGGTTTTCCATCAAAACAAACTTTCCAAAGGATAAATACTCAGGATATGATTCAAGGATTGAAACATGGTACCAAAAAAGGTAAGTGGGACACCTATTTTAGGATAGTTAATTTATTTACTTCAATTTGTAGGACAGATTACCATGGTCAAGTTACAAAAGGCCACTAACTAAAATCAGGAGAGCGTAAAGTATGATCCGTACACAATCAGGAGAGTCAACACAGCTATTTAGGGCAACAGGTTGCACATATTTTGGCAAACACTTCTAAAGGTGGCACATGTAGTGTATTTGTTTTGATGATATAAGAATCTGTTCCTTGGAGTAATCCGTAATCCATTTTTTCTTGTGTAAATCATTTTACAAAGCCCCTTTACAAGAGTCTAACTTGCCTATTTTGTTCTAGATCTAACTTACACCATCATCATCTGATTTTATACCTCTATTAAGCCTTAAAGATGAGAGGCCATATAATAACTTTTAGAAATGGTCATTCATGCATCACGAAGAACTGTTGCACCAATTCCTAGTGTCTGCTGAGGTCTAGCTCACCATTTTGGTGAAGATAGGACCGTAGCCCTCGCTAAAGATGTTGCTCGAATTGTGTCTTAGTGTTGTACTTGTAGCTATCAATTAGGCAAGTGTAAGAAGCAAAACACAGGTTTGTACAGTTGGCTATCCATCACACACACCCTTGGGATTTTGTTTTCGGGGATTACAACATATCCCTAGAGGTCAAGCGTCTCCAATCTACTAGCCATTGATCGATTTCCTAAGATGCCCCATTTTCTTTCTTCCCCTAAAATTTATTAACGCTTCACATGGAATATAAAAGTTTCGTTCAAACACACAAAACATGAAAAGTCGAATGTTAACTACACCATCCATTTGCCACTAAATTCTATTTTTGATATTGTGCTTACCTTTTGTGGTCAGNGGGTTCAAGCCGGTTACCCAGATCTTCCTCCTGAGAAACTCCCGAGTTTGAGCGTGCCTTTCTCGACAACACCTCATAGAATTTCTGCACAGCCCCACCATTTCAACTTTCCATCACCAAATTTGAATTGAAAGGTCACACGATATTAATTATTCCATTTCGAAATCTCTTATCAAACACACACACACACAAATAAAAATATAAATAAATAACAGATTTGAATTGGAAAGTGACCTGTCGTCGAAGATGGGCTTGTGTGAGCTTGGATTCGATGTGGTCAGCAGTGATGGGTGGTTTGGAGAGCAACAGACGGCGTCTAAGCCTCGGAGGAAGCTTTGGGGATCCCAATTCACCATCTTCCGCAGGAAAACTCAATGCGATTCCTCTCCTCGCCCTTTCCGACATTATTCACGCACTTCAACTATTCCTCTTCTTTTCTTTTCTTTTCTTTTTGTTTTGTTTGGGTTTTAATCTGGTGTGGAGAGAGGGAGGGAGCGAGATCTTACGAGAGCATTCAAGTAGAATATCTAGAATCTT
>JXTB01000325.1:397593-414423 GCA_002914805.1 Parasponia andersonii | reverse complement strand
ATCTCGTTCTTCGACGTGTCCTACCCAATAATAAAGAGCATGGCGCTGGTGTATTTGGTCCCTCTTGGGAAGGACCTTATGTCATCAATGATGTCATTCGACCTGGAACATATCATTTAGCTCGCATCGGTGGACAAAAGATCGAGCATGCCTAGAATGCTGAACAGCTTCGCCGTTATCACCAATGATTTTTGTCATTCGTCATTCGTAGAGTTCGTCATTCGTAAATATCGTCATTCGTGGATCGTCAATCGTCATTCGTCATTCGTGGATCGTCATTCGTGGATCGTCATTCGGGATATCGTCATTCGTGGGTTCGTCATTCGTTTATAGTTTTATGGCAGTTCTCGGACACCATAAAACTCGAGGGGCAGTAGGATCAGATAGAGCTATCTCCTACTTGTTCCCTAAGGGACTATGCAAACGTCCATTTAGAGGACACAGGATTTTAGATCGTCGAAGTATCTAAGCCTCAGATCACTTCATCGACGTATCTGAATCTCCTTAAAATCCTAGGATTTTATCCTCGCTTCATGCCTCAGCATGTCGTATTTACGCAATTTCCCTCCTCGAACAAAAAAGTAACTAAGCATAACGTTCATTGTTCGAAGTGATATATTGCTATCACCTATTTTGACATGGAACTTTTGAAATCCGGTTAGAGTTTGCATCACTCGTATTAATCGATTTCTTAAGCGACCTAACCCATCCTAATGCTTAAAATTCGTTTTAAGTTAGTCGGATTTAAATCGCTAAAAGCGTACTGATCGATCACTTGTGGTCGACTACTTGGTTATCTTTACTATCGTTTCTCATCGCTATTTTGCAGGCTCATAAAAGAAAATAGAGTACAGGAGCATATGGAAGGATAAAATTTATTGAACAAAGTTATTTATACATAGAAGGGACGAAGCCCACATTGTCTACAACAAAAAAAAAAAAAAAAAATCTTCACGAGGAAGGGCTTGCACCATCGTCGCCTGCTTTGTCTGTATCCTCCTTCCAGCTCTGCACAAGCTCGACCACGTCCTCGCCAAGGATGGAGAAGTCAAAGTCCGGATGCTCGCAGAATATATTGTAGATAATGGTCGACGAGGCGATATCACTAGCCTTTTCTTCAAGTTCTTTGACCTCGGTCGTTTTGAACTCTTCAATGGCATTGTGAACCGCCTCGTTGGTCGCTTCTCTCATACGGTCCGGATACTCGGAAACGACCTTCTCGAACTCTTTGACTCTCTCCTCGAAGTTTTCCTTGGCGAGCCTCTCTTTGCTCAGATCCTCGAGCATCTGCTGCTTTTCTGCAAGGAAGTTCGCCTTCTCTTCCTCCCAAGCCTTCTCCGAGTTCTCGAATGCTTGAGTTATTTCATCGAGCTTCTCGGCTTTCTCTAAGCCTTCGAGAACCGGATCATGCATCAGGACGGCAGCAGCAGCAGTCTAAAAAAAAAAAAAATTATTAGAGTCATGAAAATCTCTAAGCTAAAACAAGTTTTAAGAGTTCAGAAGCTTACGTTAGCCAGCATCCTCATCGCTGATCCGAAGGCAACCTTGGCGGGTCGTCGCTTCATTCGCTCCCAGCCTTCTTCAGATGTGAAACGATCGATGAAGGCTGCGCTCATACCAACTCTCTCCGGTAGCTGGTCGAGAAGTGCGAACAGTTCATCGTCTTTATCCACCGGGATCGGTTCTGAGGTAGCAGCTTCAGTAGGAGGTATTAAAGTGCTTGCTGGCTGAGGCGGCGGAGGAGGCGAGCTCGCGGGGACGTCCTCGAAGATGACTTTTCTCTTTTTTGAGCAGTCGACCTTCTCCTTCCCTTTTGACAGCGGCATACTCTCGGGTGTTTTGGTCTTTGCCATTGACCCGAGAGTAGATGGAGGAGCTCGCAGACCACTTCCAATGACCATCTCTGCACAAAAGACTGTTAATAAGCGAGGAAATAAAATATAAAAGGTTAAGAGTAAAAGTGCGATTACCTTCTTCCTGGGGAGGTGGTCGAGGAGCTGGTGGTGATTCGGTCTCTGGCGACGAGGGCTCTGTGCGAGGTGGTGCGGTCGGCGCCTTCCTTTTCCTTATCCTGGAGGACGAGGCACCCAAGTCGGATTTCTTCGACTTCCTCTTCGAGCTAGCTGGTCTGGAGGAAACAACCGGTGGGTCTGGAAATGCAGCGCCCTTTGGAATCAAGCCACAGGCGACCAGGTTCTTTGTTGTGCCTAGAACCTTCCAGTTAAATTCTTCAACTGGAAGCTCGTTGACTGCATAAAATCTTGCGAGCTGGTCACTCGAAAGTCCTGGTCGATCCCTGTTATCTGCGATGACACCAAAAATGCGATCAGCGCAAAAAGAACAGATAAACAAACAAGACAGCAAGTTAGAAGATTACCTACCGGGGTTTTGGAAGAAACCATTGGCAGCATATTCAAAATGGAAAAATGGATTTTTCCATTTTCCCATATTGTTGCGAACCCCGTAGATCGTTTTAATGGCTTGATTCGACCACTTGCTCGCATAGAAGAAGCCGAAGTCCGATGGGTTTGACTTCACTTGGTAGAACCAAGCGAACTCCTCGGGTGAAGGAGTTTCTAAGCCTAATTTATGGTATAGAATGTACAAACCTACAATATACCTATAAGTATTGGGAGTTAATTGAAAGGGGACGACCCCATAATAATCTATAACCGATTGTATATACGGATGGAGAGGCAGGTGCACGCCACATTTGAGAACCGCCTCAGAAAAGGAAGCAAGTCCGCGAGGTGGTGTATGGGGGCAGTTGAACTCCATTGGAAGGCGCATGGGGATAGTGATCTTGTAGCTGCTCGCAATTTTTCTAAGTTTGTTCGAGGTGCAGCTCGTTCGGACGTTTACACAAGACCAGTTTCCCTCTACATATGGGTAGCCGGAAGAAAATGCCGGNAGAGTAAAAGTGCGATTACCTTCTTCCTGGGGAGGTGGTCGAGGAGCTGGTGGTGATTCGGTCTCTGGCGACGAGGGCTCTGTGCGAGGTGGTGCGGTCGGCGCCTTCCTTTTCCTTATCCTGGAGGATGAGGCACCCAAGTCGGATTTCTTCGACTTCCTCTTCGAGCTAGCTGGTCTGGAGGAAACAATCGGTGGGTTTGGGAATGCGGCGCCCTTTGGAATCAAGCCACAGGCGACCAGGTTCTTTGTTGTGCCTAGAACCTTCCAGTTAAATTCTTCAACTGGAAGCTCGTTGATTGCATAAACTCTTGCGAGCTGGTCACTCGAAAGTCCTGGTCGATCCCTGTTATCTGCGATGACACCAAAAATGCGATCAGTGTAAAAAGAACAGATAAACAAACAAGACAGCAAGTTAGAAGATTACCTACCGGGGTTTTGGAAGAAACCATTGGCAGCATATTCAAAATGGAAAAATGGATTTTTCCATTTTCCCATATTGTTGCGAACCCCGTAGATCGTTTTAATGGCTTGATTCGACCACTTGCTCGCATAGAAGAAGCCGAAGTCCGATGGGTTTGACTTCACTTGGTAGAACCAAGCGAACTCCTCGGGTGAAGGAGTTTCTAAGCCTAATTTATGGTATAGAATGTACAAACCTACAATATACCTATAAGTATTGGGAGTTAATTGAAAGGGGACGACCCCATAGTAATCTATAACCGATTGTATGTACGGATGGAGAGGCAGGTGCACGCCACATTTGAGAACCGCCTCAGAAAAGGAAGCAAGTCCGCGAGGTGGTGTATGGGGGCGGTTGAACTCCATTGGAAGGCGCATGGGGATAGTGATCTTGTAGCTGCTCGCGATTTTTCTAAGTTTGTTCGAGGTGCAGCTCGTTCGGACGTTTACACAAGACCAGTTTCCCTCTACATATGGGTAGCCGGAAGAAAATGCCGGAGCATCCCTAACGTGTTTAGGCCACTGATCTGGGGGAAGATCGCCTATTCGGGGACTACTCTGTCTTACCCCGGTTATTTCTATCTCGGGTTCAGACGCGGGGTAATCCTCAAGGTTAATGGTGCTAACGCTTGAGCCGGATTCCCCGGAAAAAGCATTTCCTTCCCTAAAAAGTTCTTCACTACTAGACATCTGAAAAGAAATATGCAGGGGTTCAGATATTAAGGATTTATCCTAAGGTTACATATGTTTATCTACAAAGTTCATCAGAAGTATTCGAGCAGTTCATCAGAAATGCTCGAGCAGTTCGTCAGAAGAGTTCGAGCAGTTCGTCAGAAATGTTCGAGCAGTACATTAGTAGATGAACCGTCAGTTCAGGAGTAAATTTAGGGTATCAGACCCTAGGGATTCTCTTCGCAGGACCATTTCCAGCAGATCTACTTTACAGACTAAAGAAAAAGAGAGGAATAAAATTCTTATTTCACTTCGGTGAAATAAGTTTTTCCAGATTGTTGATTTCAATAGTGATAGAAATAAGGAGAAATACTAACCTTTCTTCGAGAGTGGGTTGATTCAGTGATGAAGGAGCGGCTGCAATTGGAGCGATCTGAGAGAACGGCGTTAGGGTTTTTCTGAAGTTGAGTTCTGAAGTTCTGAATAGAATAAGGGAGAGAAGAGATTTCTGATGTTTATATAATCTGACCACCGTTAGATCGCAGCCGTAGATCAGAGGATTCGAATTTTAGATCTGAAGGCCGAGGATCGCGCGGGATTTGAATTCATCCGAAAAGTCAGGATAATTTGAAATTTAAAAGATTTAGTGACGGTTGGTGTCAATCATGCATTCCTCGAATTTCGTTTCTGGTTACACGTGTTCCGTTCTGACAAAAAGGAGGATACGCGTGATCTTGAAAGAAGATTTGAAGTCTGACGGATCTTCGATTAACTCAAATCAAAGGTTCTATGACGTCATAAGGTCGCACAGTAGTCAGAAGCTCCATTTCGTCCTAAAGAACTAATGGAGCTTGGGGCGCAATTGTTATGCGGTTTAAAATCCTAAGGTCGCATAAGTTTTATATGCGACCTCCNGGAAACAGAAGTCTCCTATTTATGATCAACTAGTTATCCGTTTTGAATAGTTATCCAATTATGTTGTTACTTAATTTATGTTATCCGATTGTATAGTTACCCGTTTATACAATTAGGATCATAAGGACATAGGGTTACCTTTACCTATATAAAGGGGACTCAATGTTCCGAAGAGGGATCAAGTTTTGAGTATTCCAATTGTTTTTCAGTTTTTCTAATTTCCAGACGAGACATTGTAACCTTGAGTGCTTGTAATTCTCCATAAAATAGTAGAAAAACAGTAGACATAGGCTCATCTTTTTCGAGACTAAACCACTATAAAATCCTCTCTCTTTATTTGCTTTGATTATTTACCTCAATTTACACAAGCCACATCTCTTAATTATTCATAAATTTATTGTTGATAAAACCTCCATCAACAGATGTGGAGAAAGACGATTACGGAAGCTGCTTGTGGAGGTTCTTGCGGGTAAGAGTCAAGGTCAACATCACCAAGGCACTTAAAAAGAGGAGCTAATGTTAAGCTGGGCTCTCAGGGATGTCCCGTTCGTGTAAGCTTCAAATACGAGTGTTTGCCAAATTTCTATTTCGCCTGTGGCTGCATTAGTCATTTGGTAAAAGAATGGTTGACTATGGAAGCTAGAGAGAAGATTAAATCTAAAAAAAATACCCATATGGATTATGGATTCGGGGTTCTACTCTAGATCGGCCTTTTGGGAAGAATTTGAATCACGGCGACGGCGGTCGCTGACATCCACCGGCGCTTACGGAGGACAGTCGAAGTTGGATAGTGAGCTTTCTTGGGACCACAACTTTGACTCTCCCTGTTAATCCGGAGCGTCAATCTCGAAATCCACGTGCCAAAGAAACTTTCGAATTCAACTTTGGGGCTTATTACGGAAAAAGCGACCTTTTGCTTTGGCGCCACCTAATTCAGACAAAAAAAGTTGGTGTTGAATCACTTTGCTTTCTACTACTAACTATGAAAGATACGTGCAAACTACCCTTGTCCGGTCTAAAATGCTAAGGCTGCATAAGGGTTAATTTGACCTTCTTCGTAATGGTTATGTGCGACTTCTTCTATAGATTATGTGCGATATTTTTTGTGCAGTCTTTTTTTGCATAAATATGTGCGTCTTTTTTTATATAGGTGGTGGGTTACCTCTTCTAAAAGGAAAGGGAAACAAATATATGCTATGTCAAACAGGAAATCTACAAAGAAAGGGAAACAGAAGTCTCCTATTTATGATCAACTAGTTATCCGTTTTGAATAGTTATCTAATTATGTTGTTACTTAATTTATGTTATCCGATTGTATAGTTACCCGTTTATACAATTAGGATCATAGGGACATAGGGTTACCTTTACCTATATAAAGGGGACTCAATGTTCCGAAGAGGGATCAAGTTTTGAGTATTCCAATTGTTTTTCAGTTTTTCTAATTTCCAGACGAGACATTGTAACATTGAGTGCTTGTAATTCTCCATAAAATAGTGGAAAAACAGTGGACATAGGCTCATTTTTTTCGAGGCTGAACCACTATAAAATCCTCTCTGTTTATTTATTTTGATTATTAACTCAATTTGCACAAGTCACGTCTCTAAATTTATTGATTTATTGATGATAAAACCTCCGTCAACACCAATAATATTGAGTGAAGATTGTAGTGGGCCAAATGGGTCTCGAATTAATAAAATCGGAGCATAATTAGATTTGGGGCAGACTACAAATAAAGATGCATATGGACTTTACGTGCCTAAAGCGACCTTCGCGACCCACTCTAAAACAACAATACCAAACATTGACAAGAAGTCACAGACTGACCTGCTCCATCAATAACGCAAGTGGCGACTATTTTTGCTATTGGTTGTTCTGATTCTACGCTGCCAAGAAGAAGAACTAGAAGAAGCTAGCTCGAGCTGGTTCACGGATGAACAAGCCAATTTCTTCTTCGATCTTGACGGATGTAGGTAAAAGGAAGACTTATGAAGAAGGTGTGGGTACAGAGAATACACAAAGGTGGGTATTGCACAATATTTCAAACATTCTGGGATCTGCAACCACCGCCGGTCATTATGAATCTCTTGTTTTGGAATGCCCGTGGACTTGGGAGTTCCACGGCATTCCGAACTCTACGGAATCTAATCTGTAGCACTATTCCCACTATAGTCTTTCTATCTGAAACAAAACTATGGGGTAGAAAGGCTTCTAATTTATAAAATATGCTGTGCATGTTGACTCAGAAGGCATAAGTAGTGCTCTGATACTTTTATGCAAAGAAGAGTGGGATGTTCAACTCCAAAGCTTCTCAAAGTTCCATATTGATGTTTGGGTGTATGATATTGATAATAACCGTTGGCATTTTACTGGGTTTTTACAGAAATCCTACTCGGTTGCTAAGGAAATACTCGTGGGAACTTCTCCAAAGATTGAAGTCTCATTCTAACCTCCCTTGGTTGTGTGCTGGGGACTTTAACGAAGTTTTCTACCTTAAGGAGAAGCAAGGAGGTAATGATATAAGAAGTTTCAGAAATGTTGTAGAGGAATGTGTTCTCATTGATTTGGGTTTTGTGGGTGATGTTTTTACGTGAGATATGGGGAGAGCTGAGAATTTTAGTCAAAGAAAGATTGGATCGTGGTTTTAGGTGTGTTAATTGGAAATGTCTTTTTCTAGACGCTAAAGTTTTTCATGAAGACTATTGGGGGTCTGATCATTCTACTCTTAAGATAGTCTTATATGCCCTAGACATTGTGGTTACGGATTCTCTTAAGAGACGCTTTCATACTGAACCATGGTGGCTTTCTAATCCGACTTTCAGAGAGGTGATTTCTGACTCTTGGACTTTTTTTAATATTAGAGGCTCAAGTAGTGCTTTGATAAAGGCGCTAGGGAGATGTGGGAAGTCTTTGAAGGTTTGGAGTTCCAGTACTTACGGGAGGATTCCAAAAATGCTCAAATCAGTTCAAAATGAACTCTCTCGTTATTATAATGGTGGAGTACATAGAGGAGACAATCGCATCAAGCTTTTGGAGACGAAGAGAGACAAGCTTCTTGAACTAGAGGAATATTATTGGAAGCAACGCTCCATAGCTGATTAGTTAAAGGGAGGTGATCGAAACACAAAATTTTTTTATGCTAAAGCTTCACAAAGATGATCCAAAAATTCCATACGAGGGATAGAAATGCCAAATGGTGACTGGGTTATCACTCGAGAGGATATTACAGGTGTTATTGAGAGCTACTTCACTGATATTTTTACATCGTTGCACCCTTTTTCTACAGATCTAGATAAGATTTTGAATTCTGTTGATCAGAAGATTACTCCTGAGATGATGAGTTCTTAGGCTCCCCTTTCTCTTCCGAGGAGGTTCGGGATGCTCTTTATGCTATGGGGCCTTTTAAATTGCCAGGACCAAATGGTTTTCATGTAGCTTTTTTCCAAAGAAACTGGAATACTTTTGGTGTGGACAGTGTGGAAGTTTGTTTAAATGTTTTAAATGGTATATCCCTTGCTACTGCATTGAATGAGACTCACATTATTCGAATTCCAAAGATTAAAAACCCTCGTAAGATGAGTGACTTCAGACCTATCAGTCTTTGCAATGTTGTGTACAAAATCATAACACAAACGTTGGCAAATCGTCTGAAATCCATCTTGCCAAGGATTGTCTTTGATGAACCAAGTGCTTTTGTCCCTGGGCAGTTGATTTCAGACAATATTCTTGTGGCTTTTGAAACTCTTTCACTCTCTCTGTCGAAGGACAAAAGGTAAGAAAGTTTTCTTGGCTCTTAAACTGGATATAAGCAAAGCTCTTATGACTGGGTAGAGTGGTGTTTTCTGGAGAGCATGATGACAAGACTTAGCTTTGATCATAAATGGATTTCAGTGATCATGGACTGTATTACTTCTGTAAGGTTTTCTTTCATCATAAGTGGTACTCCAGTTGGTAATATGGCTCCTAGCAAAGGATTAAGACAAAGCTGTCCCTTTTCTCCTTATTTGTTCTTGCTTTGTGCTAAAGGTCTCTCATCTTCAATAAAGTACTCCTGTGATGTTGGTGGTTTAGAAGGAATTTCTTGCTCTCGTCGTTGTCCTAAGGTTAGCCATCTCTTTTTTGCTGATGACAATCTTTTCTTTTGTAGAGCTAACGGTCTTGATTTTGAGTCTATTAAGTCTATAAAAAAGATTATGAACTTGCATCAGGCCAATCAGTGAATTATGCTAAATCTGTAATAACTTTTATCCCTAATATTGGAGAGCTTTTGAAAGAGGAAATTAGATTGTGTGTAGGATTACAAACGATCAACTTTCAAGGAGTGACTATGGCGAAAAGCTTCAACTTTGGAGAAGCAAGATTTTTTCCGTGAGGGGACAGGAAATTTTAATTAAGGAAGTTTCTCAGTCTATACCCATTTACACTATGAGCATTTTCAGGCTCCCCATTACCTTATGCATTGAGCTGAAATCTTTAATAACTAAATTTTGGTGGGGTGGTGGGGAAAAGGAAAAGAAAATTCCCTGGCTGAGATGAGAAAATCTGTGTAAACCAAAATTCGGAGGAGGTATGGGTTTTAGAAACTTTACGATCATAAACAAAGCCTTAGTTGCAAAGAGGAGTGGCGAATTATTTCCGGCCCTTCCTCCTTGATGGCTTGCGTCTTTAAGGATAAATATTTTCCTTTCTCAGATTTCTTCACAGTTAAAGCAATGTCTGGGTCTTCATATGCCTGACAAAGTATAGTTTGGGGATCTAGTCTACTGAAGAATGGTGTCTGTTGGCGAGTCAGTAATGGACATAAGATCAAGTTCTTCAAAGACCTGTGCTTACCTAGACCATTTACTTTTCGACCAATTACTCAAGTGTACAACACTTTGGACCATTGGGTGGTGGCTGATATCATCTCCAATGAAGAGTGGAACTCCTCTTTCATTAATCAGATTTTCCTCCCTATTGACAGACACTGTATTGAGGGATCCCTCTAAGTAAATCTGGCATGGAAGATAAGTTGCTTTGGCATTATAACTCTAATGGTTTATATTCTGTCAGATCTGGGTATAAGCTTGCGATTGATCTAGTTGTGGAAACGAGTCCTCTCCTTCATCTGATAGATTTTGGTGGAAGTGTCTTTGGCACCTTAAAATTCTAGCAAAAGTGAAAATTTTTGTGGGGAGATTTTTCATAATATTCTCCCAACTAGAGCTGTGCTAAAGCCTCGTTATCTTGACTTCCATGCTCTGTGCCCTTGGTGTCAATTAGAAAATGAGCATGGACAATATCTTCTCTGTAGCCTTTTCTCTCAAGTTTTCAAGGCCGCTCCACTTCTAGTCTTTTACTTTATGCTTGTAAAATTGTTCCCAAGGATGACTTAGCAATCTTTTGTATGTTGTTATGGAAAACCTGGTTAGCTAGGAATAAATTTATTTTTGAAAACTGTTATACAGCTAATTCAGTGATCTTAGAAGAAGCATCAAGGTTCTTGTTCGAGTTTCAAGAGTGCCATAAAATTGATTCCTACCCACCTTCTAGTCGACCAACCATGGATTTGCGATGGAAACCTCCAGATACAGGTACTTTAAAACTTAATATTGATGCTACATTTATGGATGGGATTAATGCAGTTGGAGGTGGTGTAATTGTTCATGATTGCAAAGGAAAGGTGTGGGGTTGTGCTGCTCTTAAAATTGCAAATATTTGTTCTCCTTATATTGCTGAGTTTTTGGCTATTAAAGAAGGCCTCAAGTTTGTAATAGCCTATGGCTTTATAATCGGGGTTGCTGAGTGTGATGTCTCCAATGCTATTACAGCATTTTGTTCCAATTCATCAGCAGGTTTTGAAGAACCTTTAATTTGTGATATTAAGGACCTTATTTCCTTTGTTGGTAACTGTCAGTGTCATTATTTCCCTAGGCTTGGGAATATGGCTGCTCATTCCTTTGCCAAGCTATCTCTTAGATCCACATTGGATCAAATTTGTTTGGATGACTATTCAGTTTGTATTTCTAATATAATTAAGGCAGGTCTTGCCTTTTCTTAATCTAAATTCCAATCTTTTTCAAAATATATATATATATATATATATATATATATATATATATATATATGACTGCATGTTTTGCTAGAATTTGAGAGGCAATATAAGGAATACTTTTTAAATTTGATTATGTTTCTATAATATAAATTGTTTAAAATATCATTCTGTATCACACAATTAATAGTTTAGTAAACGTTTAGATGTTGCTTTTAATCAGTAAAATAATTTTATAAATTAAATTTACCAAATGTTCAAATATTTTTATTTTTTCTCACAACTATTTTTTACTCACTACTAGAGCTATAAATATGGGTCGCTCGGCCCAACCAAAATGGAAATTTAGGTCGAGTCGAGAATAATAACAGGTGGGTCGAGTCAATCTGATTTAGCATGATAGTTAAAATACTACATCGGGCCAAAATCGGGCAAAAACTGAGGTGGAGTGAGCCAGATTAATACCATTTCATAAAAAATTCATTTTTTTTAAATAATAATTACAAAAATGACAAAAAAAATTTAAAAATAAATAAATAATTTGACAATCAAGCTCGTGAGCTCACTACCTCAGCCGAGCCCGACTAGGCTTTAGGGTATGGGCCAAATTTGCTAGCAGCAGGCCAACCCGTTTAGTTCGACCTATATTTGTAACTTTACTCACAGCACAATTACGACAAGATAATAGCATAGCTGCAACAATACCAAATTAGCCCATACTCATTCAAATTTCTAATCTTATTACCCTTTGCATTCAAATTCATAATTATCAGAGGAAAAAAAAACTTGGATTATATCAAGAAAAAAAAACTTGGATTATATCAAGAAAAAAAAACTTGGATTATATTAGGGAAAAAAACGGTCCAAAAACAGCCTGAAGACCGATTCATGATATCTATAAATGCTGCGGGAGCATTTGTCAAACCAAACGGCATCACCAGAAATTCAAAATGACTATATCGAGTTTTAATGCTGTCTTAGATATATCATTCTCCTTTATCTTCAATTGATGATAACCGGATCTCAAATCGATCATAGAGAAGAATCTTGAGCCATCGAGTTGATCAAAGAACTTGTCTATCCTTGGCAAAGGATACTTGTTCTTCACTGTCAATTGATTCAACTTCCTGTAGTCTACACATAGTCTCAACAAATCATCAGCTTTCTTCGCAAACAAAATAGGAGCACCCCAAGGAGAAGTACTACTGCGAATAAAGCCCTTGGAAAATAGGTCGTCCAACTATTCTCTCAACTCTTCCATCTCAATAGGAGTAGCCATGCGATAGGCTAGAATAGAAACTGGCTGAGCTTCAAGAACTAGTTTAATGCAGAACTCGATTTCCCTATCTGGTGGTAACCCTGGTAAGTCTTCAGGAAACACCTCTGAATACTCACTAACCACCAGAAACTATAGGTTTTGATCGTCTGTCCTCACCTCGCCATCAATGGTAAACAAGTTCCCATAATACTCGAGTTTCTTCCTTCCACCCATGCACGCTTTCAAAATAGAACTAGGTTTCAACGGACTCATCCCAGCCTGATAGATAATAGGTTGCCCATCACTAGGAAAAAAAGTCACCCGCTTCTTATGACAGTCTACAACGGCTCGATACTTCGACAACCAATCCATACCGAGTATCATGTCATACTGTCCTATCAGTAACATAATCAAATCAGCAAGAAGCTTCCTATCACCGACCACAACCCGACAAGACTTACACACACTAGATATATCGGCTACTCCTCCCAAAAGTATAGCCAACATCAATACATAATCCAAATCAGAAAATTGCAACCCCAACAGTTGAGCAAACAATAAGGATATGAATGAATGGGATGCACTAGTATCAAATAAAACATGTGCCCAAGAGTGTGAAAGAAGGATCATACCATCAACAACACCTTGACCGGTGTAATCCTGAGTGTCATCTGCCCTAGTAAAAGCATAGGCTTGGCCAGTCACTTTCTATTTCCTCTTGTTGCTTCTTTCCTGGCCCGGACGGCTACTGCTAGATCCCGGACCACTTCTACCATATCCGCACCCACCCTAATTCCCACTCCTTGAGGCCTGAAGAGTCGAAAAACTCTGAGGGTTGTATTGATGCTGATAAGGCTGAGGGGAAGTAAAAGTCTACGAAACACCCTGTGACTGTTACGGCCTTCCTTGAGTGTTCTAATAAAAAAACAAAACTGGATTGGCTCTTCTGCGGTCCTCCCTGATAAAGAGAAGATTTCTGCATACGGTTGGGACATTCCTTCTTCCGATGACCCTGCTAGCCACAAACGAAACATCCTCCATTCGGACTGCCTCTGCCACTCCCTGAAGAACCACTGTTGTTCGAGCTCCTACTGTTTGGAGTGCCTTGGGTTGACCACTGCCCCTGGTTCCTTCTGGTGACTTTCTGGTTATTACCTCTCCGTTGGTTCCTCCTGAAGTCTAATCCTTCTTCAATGGCCTCTGCCCATTAGGTAGCCACTGCAATCTCAGGAAGAGTATGGAAATTCAGGGTACTAGTTCTATTGAAAATGTTCTGATTCAGACGACTCCTGAACTTGGCAACTCGGTACTTCTCATTTGTACCCAGTCCAAGAGCAACACTTGCCAACTCAGTGAACTTTATCAGGCATTCATTCACCATTCTGTTACCTTGAATCAATGTCTCAAACTGGTTCATCACTTCATCTTGTTGATCGTCATTGGCATACTGAGCCTTGAAAATCCGTTCAAAGTCTTCCCAAGTCAAACATATAACATCTTGCATCTGTTCTACTATTTTCCACCAGCGAATGGCACTCCGTGTTAAACGGGTAATAGCAAACACAGTCCAAAACTTAACCGGAGTACCAAGAGCCCGAAAGTGTCTCTCTATCTCACATAACCAAGCAATTACCCTGAGAGCTCCTGGCCAACCATCAAACTGCCTTCGCTGGAGATGATCAGACTGATCCAACTGACGTTCCTTCAGAGCTGGAGGCTGATAGTCTGGATTGCTCATCTGGGCAAATGCCGGCTGCATTGTCTCGATCAGATGAGTGAAATCCAGACGAGGAGGTTCAACACCCAACTGGTGCCTCGGAACTCTTCTTGGAGGCATCCTTAAGAGTCTGAAACAATATGCCAAACTGTTAATGCAATAATGATGAATGCTTATCATAAAATCAACTTCAATCTAGTTTAATGGTGATACGTCTGAGCTATTAATCTCAAAGCTCTTATACTAAAATTTCTGTCACAACCCAAAATTCAGGCTAGTGGCAGAAAAGGAATTTCGCAAGGTTAAAAAATTCCTTGATTTATTTGAAAAACATCTAAAAATTATAGTTTTATAAAACAGTTTATTTTAGATAAAATATTTGGAATTCCATCTCGTAAACCTCTCCCACAGTTCGTATACACCATTAAACATAGATCGAATAAATACCGAAAAGAACATAAATCAAATGTATGTTTAAATATCATCATCATCATCTACGTCAGAACAGACATCAAAATGGCATACATGAGTTCACAGACAAAAAGGAAAGTAGTAATCTTGGTTTAATGCTAAAACAAAACTCAAACAATCCAAACACCACAACAGCACGCTTCAAGTATTACCAAGATAACAAACTACGGTCCCGATAGCCTCTTACTCCTTTTGATCTCTAAGATTGCACTAGACACTACCTGAGGAAGGGAGGAAGGGAATGAGTATAAAATGTCCAGTAGGAAAAACAGTTACCTCGATCGAAAATATTTTTAGTGATAGAAAGCTCCTGCATAGTTAGTTTAAATCCAATACATATATATATGATAATCCAAAACTGGAAATCATCACGTATATGCATAAATAAATCAGTATAATCAAAACCATTCAATTTAGATGCACATGACACAAATTAACTCATACACATGAGCTCACATCCTCTCATATGTGAAAATCTAGGATGATGGCACTAAGTGTACCGAACAACCTGCCTGACACCTAAGCCCATACCGGGAGGGGACACCCATGTGTCACTTACCAAACCTAGAAGGGCAACTGAATTGCGTACACCTACCAAATAGGGAGGTAATCAAAAGTAACAAAACTCCGCCTGGGTTTACGGACTCTACACCGACGGTGGGGCACGCAGTATCACACTGTAAACCCACGATGCTAACACGGTGCTCATGTATGATTGTATGATACGTGTAACACATAACTGAAGTGTGAAAATAATCGTACTCTGATTTTTCAATAAAATAAATATATTAGGATTTTATAGAAAAACGGTCAGCACAATAGCCCTATTTTTGATATACTCAAAATAACCTACACTCAAAAAATCCCCTGAGTAATACAATATATATATATATATATATATCTATATATATATATCATACCATCACAGTCCATCACATATGTTCAAGAAAACAAAAAATCACATTTGTTCTCGTATGTTGCAGAAATTAAGTTTTATTCAAAAATCGTATAAAACGAAGGTAACCGAATCTCAACCTCACAAGAATAGCAATACCACGCTATTGAATCCTCAAGGCATCGTCGACGATCGTCCAGAGGGTCAGGAACCAATTCCAAGCCCTCGATCTTCCTATTGCGAAAAACCAACTTCTCAACGGAGCTTCAATTCTACAAACGGATTTCTCCACCGAATTCCTAGCACCCAAAATAGCTAGGTTAGACATATAACTTGTCCAATTCGGGTCCAGGCCCACACCGGACTGTTGGCATGTAAATCGAGGTAAATCTTAGCCGTCCGATTTCGATTTTCGTGCCGATTACCAAACATAGGCAAAATATATATCAGACTTCCCCATTTTCCAAGTACAATCTAAAAATGACAACAAAAACACGATCTAACAGCTGGATCAAAAAGTCAACTCAAGCTCAAAATATTCCAAAAATGGCAGCTTTTGATTCGGATATTATGGGGTTAAGATATATATACCTTAAGCTTCCTCTCGATAAGACGAATCCAACGATCCTGGTTAGAGGTCAAATGATGGCCAGAATCGTCGCCGGTGACGAGAAATTCGAAATGGCCGAAAATAGCATTTTCCGGCGAGCGGGCGTCAGCAGCAGCTGGCAACGGTCGTCGGAGCTTCTTGGTGGCACGACGCACTCGCGCCGAGTGGTTGGTGGGCCGGACGATGGCCTAGGTGGCTGCACGGCCTCCCCTGGTGCGCGGGCCGAGAGTGAACAGAGAGAGAGCGAGGGAGGCATCAGGGAAGAGAGAGAGAGAGAAAGTGAGTGGGAGGGAGAGCCCACGTGGGTAAGTAGGGAACTGTGCAATTTTTAACTATAGTCCCTGATTCCCAAATCTCTATCAATTCCGTCCCCCAAAAATTATAATTTAGTCCTTCTGCACAAAATTTTTGCAAATTAATTCACTCAATATAATACCCAAAAATTGGTAAAATGTCCAAATTACCCTCCAAATAATTCGGTTTTTACAACTGTGACTTTAGTTTAGCAAATTAATATAATTGTAAATTTGTTTTGATGGTTGAGTAAGGACTCTTATTTATAGAAGAAAAATCATAGTACTTTACAATTATATGTAATAAAACAATTACAAATATACATTAATTACCTAGATTTGAATGAAATATCTCTAAATAAATAGTAACTGTTGTACGGTCTAAAATCCTAAGGTCGCATATGATGTGTATGCGACCTCCTCTGTGAAGGATATGTGCGACCTTCCACATGGAAAATATATGCGACCTCTTCTGCAGGTTTTTGTGCGACCTTCTCCGTGCAGTTTTCCTTGACAAACAGGAAACCTATAAGAAAAGGGGAAACACGCAAATACAATAAAGGAAACCTACAAGAAGAGGGAAACAAGTAAATGCTGTG
>JXTB01000325.1:310561-391745 GCA_002914805.1 Parasponia andersonii | reverse complement strand
CACATCTCTTGATTATTCATAAATTTATTGTTGATAAAACCTCCATCAACAATTACTATTTATATTTCTTCTTTAAAAATATCGTTTTGCTACTACTATATAAAATTACTAACATATGTGAACAAAGTTAACTGCGATTTTAATTTGTGTAAAAGTTAACACGTGTTGTTTCTCGAGCGCTTTACCTGTTCAAATCATATGCAAATCATAATGAATAAATAACGATAGAGCTTAAAAAATTTACACTAATAATGGGAGATCCTTTTTAATCACCATGTGTAAATGGTCATGCTTTAAAAAAGTTAAGTGATTAAAAAACATGCATATTATTAGGTCTAAATTTAGTCTCCCTAACATTACTCAAAATTAATTTAGAATAGTTATTTGCTCTATATTACATGTTATTGTGAAATTGATGAAATAAATTTTGCTTAGTACTAATAATGATTTTTACTAATTTTCTTATTTTATTAATGTCTGTTTAAATAATTTATCATTCTTTTTAGTTTTTTTGTTATAGAATATTGGATGCAGAATACCACTTATGATGTATTTTTACTACCTTTCTTATTTTATTAATGTCTGTTTAAATAATTTATCTTTCTTTTTAGTCTTTTGTTATAGAATATTTCATATTTGGATGCAGAATAGCACTTATGATGTATTTTTACTACTTTTCTTATTTTATCAAGATCTGTTTAAATAATTTACTGTTCTTTTTAGTTTTTGTTATAGAATATTTAGATGAAGAATGGCACTTTTGATGTTAGAATATAATAGACGCCAACATAGTTGAGATGAGTGGCCACATAATTGATGTGTAATGGCAAGTGATTGACATGTCATATTCATATGGAATTATTTTTTAGGAACGTGTGGTGTAATTATGATTTATTACCCTCCCTATCAACTATGTATGGTAATAATTTTGTTTTTTAAATAAATGTAATTGTTATACGAAGAATGCTAAATATATTTAAATTTTTTTTTATATTTTTTAATTTTACAATTTGACATGTAGATTCTATTATCTAATTTAATATCTTGATAATGTAATAAATCATAATAGAATTAACGTGTTAAGCAATGAAGTTAAAAAAATGCAAAAGAGAGTACTATTAATATTTTTTTTATAAATATTTTTTTCACCTATTCATAAATATTATTTTGTTCAATTAAAATTGATCATACACATCTTTTCATAATAAAAAATAGAGAAAGAAAAATATTAAATAATATGTATTTATTTTTATTATTTTTTCTCAACTACTCAAATGATGGTAGCAGATTATAATCTAAATACTAAAAAAAAAATATTTATAGATAGATAAAAATAATACTTATTAAATTGATAACCTATATATTTATATAAATGGATGGCTTTATTTTTACTTACTTTTTTTTCTTCCCACCCCTCTTCCAATTCTAAACACAGTTCTCTAGTACTTTAAAATTTCTTTTTCATACACCTTATAAAATTTTGTCCAAAAATTTCCTTTATCACCCTTTTAACACTTTACTATAGATTAGTTTTTAGATCTAATTTTGCAAAAGGAATCATTGTCAAATAAATCTAACAAGTTCAAATGACAAGCACCTACCTACAAACATCCATAAAT
This sequence comes from Parasponia andersonii, assembly GCA_002914805.1. Classification (NCBI taxonomy): domain Eukaryota; kingdom Viridiplantae; phylum Streptophyta; class Magnoliopsida; order Rosales; family Cannabaceae; genus Trema; species Trema andersonii. The sequence goes on along the minus strand of JXTB01000325.1, from coordinate 390,126 downwards.
CATAATCGTATTTAGCTGGGGTTAATAGATTTTGGAACGGAATTCTTGATACTAAAGAGAGTCAGTTCCATTATTTGGTTTGATTTTTAACACCCAAAAAGTCATTCCAAAAGTAACAGTGATTCACTCACTTACACGAATAATAATTCCTAAAGCAAATGGGCGGAAAGACTAATCCATTCAAATTATTACCGCCTTAAATTACCCTTCTTCGTTATCATCCTCCTTCAATCTACCAGTTGTTACTCCTTTAATTTACTGTGGGACCTGCTCTTAGATCGTGCGCTACGTGAATGGTTAAGTGGCGGAATAGATGGCAAGGGATACACCATTCGATACGTGTCCAGGAGGATCGCTTGAAAGCCACATAAGTCGCACGTGATACGGCATGGGCCCATTGGTTGCCATAAGCCAGGGCCGAATCCATCTCAGATCCTGGACGGGTTCAGCCTAATCTAATTCTTGTTTCGATAGTTGGGGGTCAGAAGCCTCGAGAGTCTTCCGTTGGAAGATCATTGGAGGTAGCGCACCGCTCCAGACCCAGATAGGGTATTCAATGCAATCTTGGATAGGTGTGCGCATTGGGCAAACTGTCCTGACAGGACGACGAGTTGTCAAAGTCTCGTCCCTGCTAAGCTCGTACCATAGGGGACGGCAGAAAACATATCATAACAATGGCGGAAAGCAGATCATAACAATGCAAGAGAAATTACGGTAACCACGACCCGTGATTTCTGGAGTAAGTCATAATGAGAAAATGTACTCGATCCTGAGATTGAGAGCTGGTAGGTTCTCGGTTCCAAGATTATATATATATATATATATATATATATATATATATGTCATACATCTCCCTTGTACAAGGGATATACATACATAAAAAAATTTATAAGCAAAAAAACTTAGTCTCGGGAATAAATATCTGACTTAAGCATCAGAAAGTTTTTACAGGTGGCCACCCTTGCCTTTCCGGTCTGGCTTGAGATCAAAAGCATTCTGAGATAGAGAAGACACGTAGACAGTTGATAGGAACAGCACCAATAGTTTGAAGACACGTAGACAGTTGGTAAGAACGGCACCAACATCAACTAGTTATAATCCCAGTCCCATTGCAGCTGTGTTTGATACCGCAAAGACCTGATTTGCTTCTTAGATATGGGGTCCTACACCAGTCTAACGCCATGTTTCTCTCTAACCTAAGACATGCTTTTTTTTTTTTGATTTTTTAGGGACTTTTTTCACCAAATTACAAATTGGTAAGTTCGAGAAGAAGGCTCTAGAATCTCTGCTCCACCTCCTCAATGATGACGAGAAATCAGCGAGTTTGGTCTCCAAAAAAACAAGCATCGCCTATTTGACCATTTTACTCCTTGTAGATTTTGGCTACTGATTTATTTTCTGTTTTTTTTTTCGGCTTAGATATTTTGGGCATTGTTTTTTGGAGCTTACAGATGGATGTTTGGCTTTCTTATTTTTCTTTTCCTTTTTTTTTTCTTGGGAAGGGGAATTTGTTTATGGAATTTTCAGGTTAATAAAGATAATTAGTTTAACTTCATGTTTTTTTTTTTTGGGTTTGTTTTGTGTAAAATTTTACTTAAGATTTATGGAGAATTATATGTACCTTTAACTAAAGGTACCAGAAAGTGTTCATTGAACTCAATATATCTCATAATTAAAGATATCGATTTCTTTTTTTATTTTTTGAAAAATAAAATAATTTCATTAAACTCACGTGAGGGTTACAATTGACAATCGAGTTACATATAACCTTTTACAATAAAAATCAGAAAATTGATTTAAAAGCTCAAAGATGACAACACCTTTGTAAATCTCAGAATACTGGTGGTCCCCGATGATGATCTTAGAGAAAAACTCCAAGAGTAAAATAGAGCACTTTAATGGCTTTTTTAGATTCTTCCTAATCCGAATTGGCAACTCTAATTAATTTATTGGAGGAGATTCTGCCAACTTTGATTTACCATGGTAACTATCTCTCTAGATCTGAATCGAAATTGATACAGATATAGAGGACAACCACACAAAAACCAAGGAACAAACTAAAAATAATACAAATCACTATAAATCTAAATCTGGGTATACTAAACCCATACAAGATCTAGATCTAGGTAGAAAATTATCTTCTCCAAAAGGAGAGTTATTGGACAAAAGAACTAAAAGCAGATAGGAAAAAAAAAAGTAAAAAAGCCCATACCGGAGAGAGGGAATGATCCTCTCTCCGATAGGGAGAGGCACCCGTAGAAGAGGGAGCTAGAGCTTAGCCTTACGTTTGCTGCAGAAGGGGGATGAGAGGGAATTAATGTAGAGAAAAGGAAAGGAGCAAGTTGAAGTTCCTCTCTTTATTAAGTTTAATAGAATTAAAGATATCAATTTCTAAGATTATGAAAAAAGTGTTTATATATATTCATATAATATTTTTAGTTTTCAATGAATAAGGGTGAATTCTTAAGATTATGAAACAATGTTTATAACTAAAAAAAAAGCAGTGTTTATAATTATTTAAATATTATTTTTTATTTTCAAATAGCAAGCCTCAACTAACTAAGGGTTATGATCGTGTCAAGTGGCATGATCCTACAAAAGGTCTAGAATATTCTCAAATAAAGTGGTAATATCTACAAAGATATTTACATAGAGAAATCTAGAACAAGCATGACCTAGATCCTTCTAGGAGGTTCATCTACCATTTTGGTTCTTCCAAGTCATTCTAGGAGCTTCTAGGACCGTCCAACCCATTTAGTACCATCTGGCCTTGTTTGGAGCCTTTTAGGACGTAGCAGCACCATTTAGAGTCTTCTAGCATGGTTAAGACCTCTTTTGAACATTCTAGAAATGTCCACCATATTCTAGGGCCTTCCTTTATCCTTTTGGGTAAGCAATATATATAGAGGACCTTAGAGCCATGAGCAGTAACATTTGGATTTTAGGGAGCCAAATGAATGAGGCGTAACACCCTCCCTTACTCAAGTTTGCGACGTTCTCGTCGCGTCATCGACTTTGAACCGCTTGATATGGTTTTTGAATTGCCACAAGGCATCCTCATGCTGTAAAATCCTAAATTTTATAAGCATAATTAAGTAATTTTAATTCAAGGGCATTTTGGTAATTCTATATTTTGGAATTAATTAGATAAAAATATGAAATTATTTTAAATTAAATTATTGGTGTTGAACCTAGACAAAATAAAGTCTAGGTGCATTTTGGGGTAAAAGTGAAAAAGAAATTACAAACTGGGGACAAAAGTGTAATTAAGGAGGAAATTTGTGGCCAAAGTGGAATTTCAGAAACTTTTTCGGTCAAACCAGATTACACCATGTGTCCCACTACTAGAGTTTCCAAAAATTGCATATAAATCCCTCAAATTCTTCTTCTTCTTCACCGAGGCCCTTCCAAGCACACTATTAGTTACTGTTCATTCGTCGATGCTCCAGCTACCGCCATGCCCGATGTGCTTGCCCACCTGATCGTAAGATGCCGACGAAGTAGCATCTGGTGCCGCCGTCTAGTTTTGCCACCCCTCGCCGGAGAAAAAACAGTCCGAATGTCGCGTCATCAAATTAGATTTTTGGTCGCCGTTTCCTCCTCCGACATCCGATCAACTTACCGTCACCGCCGTTGAACTCGTCTCGACTCCAGCTTTCATTTCGGACCACTCTCGGCCTCTAACTCAGCTCCAGTGAGAAGTTTACTACTGTAGCAATTTTATAATATTAAAATTTTGTGGTATTTTCATAATTATTTTAAAATTAAGTTATTTATCCCGAGAAAATTTTACTATGTGAAAGAAGAGATTGAAACATGAAATCTCATAATTTTGAAGTGTTCAAACGGTAACCGAAAGATCGTTAATTATCGAAATGAAAGTGTGGTATTTTTCTAATTATTTTCCAAATGTGGTATTTTTATAATTTTTGGATTTTTGAGCCCATTTAATGCTCGGGATCTCGAAACTGAGTTCTGACTTCGAATTTGGACTCAGTGAGATCGGGACATGAATTTTGATATAAAATACCACTATTTTTGAAGTGGCACAAAAATAAAAAAAAATAACTCGTGAATTGCACCGTTTTGTGTGCCACGACCGATTCTACACTGGGACCCATTTTCGACGAAATTTATATCTAACCCAATATTTTTGGGTGTTCTGAATTCAGTGGTGACCTCTGTTTCTCAATCTGAGAGTCCGTTTGAAAAGTCAACTTTTCAAGTGAACGTGACGAGATTCAAGAATGACTGTCTGAACAACCAGGTGATCAATTGAGGATATTTCGAGCGTCGTTAGCTCAACATAACTACTATTTCAAGGTAGGGAATTCAATTGCCTTGTTTCTTTTATTTTTCCTAAAAATTGGAATTTATTGTAAAAAGTGAAATTTCGTGATTTTATTAAATTAAATTATTTGAATAATTATTTTAGTGAATTGAGAACTTGTAAAACATTGTAGACTGCTCTGGATATTTTATGTATAATTTTGTATAAGTTTTATACTTTGGATTTGATTAAATCAAAGGAATTAAATTGTCAAATATTTTAAGTACAAAATGGATTTTTATTTAAAAATCAGAGCATGTCTAGAATGTTAAACTACTGCATGGTTGTTTAAGACTCCACATATTGCACATTTCATACAATCATGCATGATAGTCGTCTTAGACATCACGGTATTTTAGTAGGCGGATTAGTACACTTGCCTTCGGTGAGAGCCCATAAACCTGCGCGGAGTTTATTTTCTGACTATTTTCATTCGGTAGGCGTAGGCATTCGGTGCTTCTCCGGTTCGGTAGGATTAGACACATGAGTGTCCCTCTAGTTTCCAGAGATAGATGTCAGGATGGAAGCACTCAATACATGTAGTATAAGTTGCTCTAGTCGTGATGAGAGGATGAGAGCTCATGTGATGTGCATTATGCTTATTTTATTAAGACTTTTATATGTTTTGACTTGGATATCTGGTTTTGGTTTTTAGTATAGTTAATAGTAAATGGTTTAAATCCTTAATATTTATAGAAATACTTTTCAGTACTACTAACCATGCAGGTGTTTTGAGAATTATAAAAAAACTTTCCCAAAAGGGGAAATTGGGTAACTTACTGGGTATTTTAAGCTCACCCTCTCTACTTTCTCCATATGTGGTTTCCAGTATAACATTGACGATCAACAAGTGGGATAAGAAGCTATTTTTTACTTGTAATTTGTGACTTGGTAATGCTAAGAGTGTGAAATTAGGACATGTATTTTAAGTCTTATAAAATAAATAGATTATGCTAGCATTCAAATTAAGTGTATTACTTTGAATATGTCTGTAAACTATATATGCCATTCTAGTTTGATGTTGAGGTATGAATGATGATGCTCAATTAACTATTTGAAATTTTATTTTTCTAATAATTTTTTAGTCTGTATTTATTGGTGACTATAAACTGTAGAGTAGGCTCACTGGTTGGAATTCCAAATACTTTTGTTTATTGTGCCATTTAAAAAATTTAAAACCCTTTAAATATAAATATATATATATATATATATATTAAAACTAAGGAATTTCCAATTCTAGTGAAATTTCCCTTCTGCCACTACATCGGTGTTTGAGTCGTGACAGAAATTGTGGTATAAGAGCCAGAGATTTAAATACCTCGGACATAGCACCATTAAACTAGATTGAAATTATTTTTATGATGGTATGCATCATTACCTCATTAATAGTTTGGTATATCATTTCAGACTTTCAAAGATGCCTCCTAGGAGAGCTCCGAGGCACCAACCTGGTGCCGAGCCCCTTCCAATTCCACAAGACTTCAATCAATTTTTGAAGCAATGTATCATGCTTTCCTTGAGATACAAGGTCCTAACCATTAGCCTCAACCTCAACCACAGTAAAAGCGTCAACCTGATTAAGCTGACCATCTTCAGAAGTTTATGCGCCTTCAACCTAGACAGTATGATGGAACCCTAGACCCACTAGTTGCCAACGCATAGTTGTGTGAGATGACACGACACTTTCGAACCCTGGGTACTCGTAGAGAGTTCTGGACTGTGTTTCTATCTCTCGCCTGACTGGAAATGCTATCCATTGGTGGGAGACAATTAAGGTTATGCAAAATTAGAAGGCGTAACATGCGAAGAATTTGAGAGACTCTTCAAAGCACATTATGCAAATGATGATCAACAAACTGAAGTGGTTGGCCATTTTGAGAGACTTACTCAGGGGAATAGAACAGCAAACCAATACGTGACGGAGTTCGTAGAATTGGCAAGCCTTGCCCTTAGCCCAACAGTGAGTGACACTTATCGAATTGCGAAGTTCAAGAATAGTCTGAATCGAAATATCCACAACTGTATTGCTATTCACTTGTTTGCCACTCTTTCTGAAATAGTGTTAGCTGCCCAACGAGCTAAAGTTGTAGAAAATGAGCAAGGTGCAAGAAAGAATAGAAACAACGAGAGAAAAGTGAACAAGAGGAACCAAGGACAATGGTCTGCCCAAGGTTCATCAAACAACGAAACCTACACTGGTAGTGGTTCATCAAGTAAAAGGAGGTTCAGTACCTATACGTGTTACCATTGTGGTCAGCAGGGCCATAAGAGGAATGAGTGCCCAAAACATCTGCAGAAATCCCTTCTTTCTTAGGGAGGACTACTTGGAAGTTATTCTGGTTCAGTATTTCCCTAGAACACTCAAGCTAGGTCTCAGCAATCTCAGGGTATTTCTCAAGCTTTTTCGTCACCATCACTTTACCAGCACCAGTACCTCCCCCAGGGTTATACTCAGAATTTCCAGACTTTTCAGGCTTCATGGAGTCAAGAAGGGCGTAGACATGATAGCAGTGGTCCGGGATCTAGCAGCAGTCATCCTGAACAAATGCAATAAAGGAAAAGGAAAAGTCACTGGCTAAGCTCATGCAATTTCTGGAACTGATGGTACCAATGAACACATTGGTTGAGGTGTTATTGACGGTATGATTCTTATTTCATATTCTTGGGCACGTGTTTTGTTTGACACTGGTGTATCTCATTCATTCATATCCTTGTTATTTGTTTAACTTTTGGGGTTAGAATTTTCTGAGTTGGATTATGCCTTGACTTTGAGAACACCTTTGGGTGGAGTAACTGATGTTGGTAAATTAACCTAACACTTAGGAAACTCATGCATGCATGCCGATATAGAAAAACACATGATCATATCATGAACGCAACAGAAAAATTAGAGGATTTAGGTTTTAAAATTTTTACATGAAAACAGTTTTCATAACCATATAATACACATGCATCATATACAGAATCATGTACAACATAAATCAAATATAGATACAAAACCCTAAAGATGAGATTAGGGTTTACCTCTTGTAGCGTGTTCCTCCTTGATCTCATTCTTAATGGTGATCAAACCTCCAATCCTAGATCTTCTTGTCTATGCTCTTGCTCTTGGTTGACGAAGCGAGTGGGCACCAAGTCGAACCTTCGTTGGAGAACGATCAAGAATACCTTCTTGATCCTATGGAACACCAGGATGTGAGATGAGACTATAAGATTGTTGAAAACCCTTTTTACTCTCACTTAGCCTAGGTTGGCCGAATTTTCTCTCCCTTTCTCTGTGCCTTATGCGTGTGACTCCTTAGAGTTACTGTGTAGTTTTTCCTATCATATATCTTATATATATGGGACCCAAAACTACTAACCTTAGTCCAATTAGGATTAGGCTTGTTCTCCAATTTGGGCTTTGGATGTAATTTTATAAATGTGTTCAACTTATGAAACTTATTTATAAAAATACCAACTTCTGTGTAAAATCATTATTTTACATAGTTTCATGAAACTTATTTCACAAATATCACTAACCAATTATTGAGCTTAATTGAGCTAGACAAGAGACCTAATGGATCCAAATAATCTAAGCTCCAATAATATGATAAATACATAATAACTCTTATAATGATATTTATATAAATATTATTAGTAAAGGGGACACTCCACTAAAGGTCCAATACTGTACTCTTAGATTAAATGTCATACCTTTTATAGAGATTTAATCAACTAATCTTGATTAACTGATCCATCTAGCATATTCTATACCATATATATGATCCCTATACAATGCCATAGTTGGATAGGTGAAATTACCGTAATACCCATCCAACACCTATTTATCTTTAAGTTACCATCTTTCTATCAAGGAATAATGTTGTCGATAATTTTGTTCTCAATGGCCATTTAGACAAAATTATCAACCAATTCACAAAGTGAATACTAAGATCTTAGATTTAATTATTCCATGAATCTTGAAAGAACCTAAAGTGGCATTAATGTATAGTACTTTAACTATTTGGTGTTCCCATCAATTCATAAGCCATAACCTCTAATATGCCAGAGTTCATTTCTAACTTCATAGAAGTTAGTCTTTTAACAAATCAAAAGGCTATAACCCATGAAAGCAAGTCCAGTCAAACATCAAGGATTAAGATTTATATGCTAAGAGCTAGTTTGTGATAATATAAGAATTAAGTTACGACACTCCAATTCTTTATATTACCTAGTCCAGTTTAATACACATAACTTGTTTATGTTGTATTAGTGTTTCTATCAGAAGTTAGATACTTTAATGATTTGAGACACATCATTCCCGTTAAGATAGACAAACACTACAACTTATAGTAAATAAAGTATTCCATCTTTATTTACAGATTTTAAAATACTTCATTTAGACTTAGATAAAGAAGCAAGTCTCCCCATAATTAACACTTAATCATGTTTGTTTTTTTATACACATATAAAATCATGGAATCTTTTTTAGATGAATAAACTATTCAACTAAGATAGTTTAATCTAGCAAATATCATAATTTCATATAAGAGATAGTTATTTATACTCAAAAGAGTAAATTTGGAAATATGCTTTTTAGGGAAAAAATCCCAACAACTAATGTGTCTAGTGTGTGTAAATCTTGTTGTGTGGTGATTGATGGTAACGAAGTACTTGTTGATTTGATTGTATTGCCAATAAAACAATATAACGTAATACTCGATATAGATTGGTTATCCAAGTATCGAGCTATTGTTGATTATTATGATAAACGAGTGGCTCTTTTTCTAGATGGTGGACGACCCGTAATATATCAAGCCTAAATGAATTCATTGAAACGAAGTCATGTTCTAAAAGCCTATTTGGGTGGTAGGAAGAAACTTAAGTGTTATGGGAACTTGTTTGCCATTGATGGTGAGATGAGAACTAATGGTCAGGACCTATGGATTCTGGTGGTGAGTGAATATCCAGAGGTATTTCTAGAGGATTTACTAGGGCTACCACCAGATAGGAAGATCGAGTTCTGTATTGACCTTATTCCTAGAGCTCAGCCAGTTTTTATTCTAGCCTACCGCATGGCTCCTGCAAAGATGAATGAATTGAGGAAATAATTGGATGATTTGATATCCAAGGGTTTCATTCGGAGTAGTACTTCTCTTTAGGGTACTCCTGTTTTGTTTGCCAAGAAAGCTGACGGTACTTTAAGGCTATGTGTGGACTACAGGAAGTTAAATCAGCTGACAATAAAGAACAAGTATCCTTTGCCAAGGATTGACGAGCTATTTGATCAACTTGGTGGATCAAGATTTGTCTCTAAGATTGACTTAAGGTCAGGTTATCACTAGTTGAAGATAAGAGAGGAAGATATACTGAAAACAACATTCAGAACTCGTTATGGTCACTTTGAGTTTTTGGTAATGCCTTTTGGTTTGATGAATGCACCTACAGCTTTTAAGGACCTCATAAATCGGATTTTTACGCCATACTTGGATTGTTTTATGGTTGTCCATTAGCACTACTGATAGGTCAAGTTGGCCAGCCCATGCACCTAGGCCAGCCTTAACACCATGAGCAACCCCATGGATGGGGCGTGCTACTAAGTTCACTGCCTTGACTGAGCCTCCTCCATTGGATACCATGCCCAACCATCTAGCTTCCTCAACAGAGACGAAGTTGTGGGATATACTCCTGTCAATCGAGGTTTTAGTAGCTTTATCACTAATTGTTTCATCCACAAAGAGTAGGCCCTTATCTTGTGACTTTAGAGCCAATTACAAGGCATTGAAGAGTTGCAAGGAACCAACACGTGAACCACTATCTTCCCTATCACCTCCTTCTTGGCTTAGCTCAGAAGTGATTAAAGCATTGAGAGCTTTCTTCTTGGGGTACTTGCGTACTTAATGTGACCTATCACAGAGAAAGTACTTGACTCTTGGCTTGGAGAAACCACGATCTTCTTTCTCTTTACTCTTGTCCATGTGCTTATAGGAGGAACTATCTTTATTCTATTTTCCTCTTTTTGCTTGCTCTCCCTTACTCTTTACTCTACCACCCTTCTTATCTTTGGCCTTAGAACGATTATTGATAGAATAATCAACAAAGCTCTCAGCTACAGTGATAGCATCGGCCAAGTCCTGGACACCACGATGTTTGAGTTCTAATTTGGCACAATTTTGAAGACCATCCATGAAGAAGAACAGGACATCTTTATCTGAAGTGTCAAGGACTTCGAGCAAGAGTGTGATAAACTCTTTCATGTAGTCTCTAACACTACTAGAGTGTTTGAGGTAGCGAAGATGGCCTCTCATCTCCTCTTCGATATTCTCGGGGAAGAATTGCCTCTTAAGCTCTCTCTTGAAATCATTAAAGGTGGCTATAGTGCACACCCATCGTTACATCTCTCCGTGTCTCTGCTTCCACCATAGTATGGCGGTATCGATTAGATATAAGGCAGCATTACAAATTTTACTGGCATCGTTCATTACACTGGCGGTCTCGAAGTATTGCTCGAGTCCCCATAGGAAGTTCTCAACTTTCCTAGCATTATGAGTACCATTGAAGGTCTTTGGTTTAGGCACCTCGACCTTTCTTGCCTCAATAGTTGTTGTGGTGGTCATTTTCGTGGCCACTGCTCATTTGCACAAAGCAAGATCACTACCATCTCATCTACTTTAAGTAAAACATTAGTGAGTTCTCTTTGGAAGAGATCTCATACCTTAACAATCTCCGAATGAAGGGACTCCATCTTGCACATTAAGTCGAACTCTAGCCTACCAAGCACATCCTTGATACTACTGTGGATTTCTGCATCCTCGGTCTCCAAACCATCGCAATGGCTATCTAGATCATCTACTCGCTCGCCCAACGTACCGAAGTTGGACTCTAGTTAGGACACTTTAGCCTCTATGCTAGTCACCACGTCCCTCGACTTGCCACGGGAAGCACTTTTTTTCCCTTCATCACGCTCACGTTTAGAAGTACTAACTTCAATGGGGTCGGGAGTTGTAGCCATGGTCTTCATATAGATAATGGAATCACTGAGATAAAATGAGCAACAAAAGCTCTGATACCAAGTTGTAATAACTCTAGCCTCAAACTAGATAATCGTACGCACTTAGCATAGTCTGTTGCACTAAGTCAGCTTACAAACACTCAAGAAAGGGGACTTAGAGTAAGCTTTGAGACAAAGTGGCAAAGGATAAGAGAGTTAAGTGAATGAAACTTTATATTACTCTTAGAATGCTTACAATTCTCGCAAATATGACTTGTGTACATATGAACCCAAAGAGTCTTTTATATAGGCAAAGCCTAAACCAACCAAGGGTTGTGATCGTACCAAGTAGCATAATTTTACAAAAGGTCTAGAATATTCTCAAATAAAGTGGTAATATCTACAAAGATATTTACATAAAGAAATCTAGAACAAGTATAGCTTAAATCCTTCTAGGAGGTTCACCTACTATCTTGCCTCTTCCAAGTCATTCTAGGAGTTTGTAGGACCGTTCAACCCATTTAGTATCATCCAGCCTTTTCTAGAGCCTTCTAGGACTTAGTAGTACCATTTAGAGTCTTCTAGCACAGCCAAGATCTCTCTTTATTATTATAGAAGTGCTCACCATGTTTTAGGGCCTTCCTCTATCTTTTTGGGTGAACAATATATATTGAGGACCTTAGAGCCATGAGCAGCAACATTTGAATTTTGGGGAGCCAAATGAGCATGGTGTAACATTAGCCTTACGTTTCCTGTAGAAGAGGGATGAGGGGAAATTGATATAGAGAAAAAAGAGAGGATCAAGTTGGAGCTCCTCTCTCTATTAAGTTTAATGGAATTAAAGATATCAATTTCTAAGACTATGAAAAAAGTGTTTATATTTATTCATATAATTTTTTAATTTTCAATGAATAAGGGTGAATTCTTAAGATTATGAAACAACATTTATAACTAAAAAAAAGTAGTGTTTATAATTATTTAAATATTATTTTTAATTTTCAAATAGCAAGGGTAATTTTGTCTACAAAATATTAATTCCATTCTATTCCACCACAAACTAAACATAATAATATTGATTCAGACACTTATTTTAAAATTTCAACCAAATAAATGAATCAATTTTCTTTTCCATTACATTCCTATTCCTGTTACCATTCCTATTTCATTATTGTTTTGCAATCAAACCCTGCGAAAAAATGACTTTCCTTCCCACTTTCAAACATCAATGTTGGTTCCCCCTCCCCCTTCCTCCGTCCAAAAAAATAAAAATAAAAATAAACCGTACATATCATTAGAAGGAAGAAAAGAAAACACTGACAATCATAAAATTGATATGACATAACAAACTAAACTTTTTTAATAATAATTTAAAAGTAGCAATACTAACTAATGAGAAATCTAATTTATATTTTCTTTTAAACACAAAATAAGAACATATAAACACAAATTATATTAAAATTAAAAATTTTACCTTATTACGATCTAAATCGTCAATAGATTCAAAATTTTTGATAATCAAAATCCATTCATCCATGCTTTTAAAAATTAAATTACATGAAATATTAATTTTTTAGGATGTAGGGCTAAATATCGTAAGATTACTGTATGGGGGGTATGTCAAGAGATAAGTTTTAATTATTTAATGCTATATGTGGATATTTATATCAATTACGAGAATATTTTTGTAATAAATAATTAACTAAACGAGGAGTAGAGATTAAAAAAAAAAAAAGATGACAATAGAGCCAACTATGTATATATGGTACAACACTTAATTTATTGGATAATATTTAGTGGTTATTAATTTATATGGAATTCATAAATTGGCTACATGTGAAAATTTCATATGCTGCCAAAATGATTAAATAGTTCAATGGTAACATATATTTGCTTGTAGTACTCGAATATGTTAAATCTTAAAATTATATTTAAAAAAAAATCATAATAACTTAATAAGTCCGGAGAACCAACAATAATCATGAGAAGAATTAAGGCCAAAATATCCTCTAAACTCCAAGGATAGTTTACAAACGCGAATTCAACAAACCAACATCATTCATAGAATTATTGAATTATATTCAATTCGCAAGTTTAACTAATTATCCTCTTGAGCTAAGCAGCCTTTTGACAAAATCCCAGCATGTTCTAAAAACTCCTTCAAAACTAGATGGACCATAAAGCTAGCTTTGAGTATCAAGAATACCGATGGTTAAGATGTATATATTCTAATGCCTAGGAAACCTATATATATATATNTTTTTTTTTTTTTTTTTTTTTTTTTTTCCTTTTTTGCTCCCCTTATTTTATTTATTTCAAATGATAATGATTTATAAATAATTAGAGTGACATGAACCAGATAAGAAGATGAGATCTTGCTCTCTATCTAACTTTTAATTTACGTTTTGGCTTCATTATCCCGAGCAACTAAACGTGGGAACTCAATTTGACTCAATATAATACTTTATGATCAAACTATGCCAACTATAATACTGTTGTTTTACTTTGAAAGTCTCAAGGGGACTTCCCTTGTAGTTTGTCCATTACACCAAATTTATTCGAGGGTAGATCTCACTTATATTCCTTTAAATTAATTGGAAGCCTTCTTTTTGTAATGACTATATAATCATATGATTTAGACATGATTCATTTTTTACAATAATTAGTCGTGCATATATAATAGACCCCATGTGTAAATCTTGAAGAAAACTTCAACATAATTTAAGGTGAGGTCTAGAAAATAAATGATTGTCAATTTAAATAATATGTAGATATTCGTTTCTATAGGTTACAAAACAGGTAGAACGATGTGTTCTACTAGTGTAAATGAGTTGGCAAACTAATTAATTAATAACTAATTATATATTGTGAGCGGATTTCAGTTCAAAAGACTATTCACGTATCAAAGCATGTATTCATGAGAATTCAAGAAGAGATGTTTGTAAGTAAGGTGACTATATGAGATGAGATTTATGGTCCTAACGTCTATAAATAGCTTTTTCACTTTGTTTCGAAAAATAAATAAATAAACCTCACAATATGGTTGAATTATTCGATTTTGCTAGTAATTATTTTTTCATCCTCAGGTGTAAAAATAAACAATTTAAGGAAAGTTATTAACTGGCCGATTTGCTAATGTCAGCACTGACGCTATATATGTCGACATTGAATTACTAGAATCCAAGATTTGTATTAAAAGAACTAAACATTTTTCCCTCTTTCTGATCAAAAGAGCTAATTGATTGATTGGAGAACGCTAGTCACCTTCAAATTCATATTTCGTTTTACCTGGGTTTTTATGGCCGGATGAAATTTTCTTAAAAAATTATTTCACCTAATTCCCAGGGATATTTTTTTTATTTTTTTTCCCTTAAAAAGATAATACAACACATCATCTAGAAGAATTTAAAATTCGATGAGAAAAATTAGTATGTATTCATGGAAATTTTTTTTAAATGAAAACAAAACTAATTTTCTCAAATTTTCTACGCTGGAGGCATGTTTGAAATTTTTATAATCCAATGTAGCTATTTGAAATGGTGTGTGTGCGCTTTTTTTTTTAAATAAAGGATATAAATCATCCAATGTAATTAGGAAAAAATAAATTAATTACTACCAAGATGAAAATATCGATATCAGTACAAATATTGGTATACTAATTTTATAAAATTATCGATGATATAATTAATATCAACGAAATTTTTTTAAAAAATCACATAAATCACAAATAATCGACTAAAATTATAGAATTACTTAATAAAACTTTAAGAAAATCATCGGCCAATTCACCAATAAATTAGTGAATGTTAAATAGTTGTCCCATTTCCCAAAAAAAAAAAAAATTCATGTGCAATTCTTGCACTCTGTTGTCAGACGTAGCCTAGTTACTTTTTTTTTGTTTATTTTTTTTTTTCTCCTTTTCTGAAGTATAGTGTCATGTATATATTGTGTTTAATGTAATAATGGTGAAACAAAAAACAAAAAATGTGTTTTTCTTTGTCAAATCACAAATGTGCCAATATTGCCTATATTTTATCGCTATATTTTCGGTATTTTTGATATTATTCTCGATTTTCTATCATTTTGTTAAAAAGTTTTCTAACATCGATATCGATATATTCTACCAATATCCTGATATATATATATATATATATATATTTTTTTTCTGGTGATATCTTTATCAGAATAATGATTCCAATGATATTTGGTCAAATTTTCAGCCGAAAATGTTGTTTTCGTCTTCTATTACCACCACTAATATGTAATCACTATTTATAAACTTTGCATCAAAGTTGGGATCAAATAACAACTGGATCAAACAAAATTTTCTAACGAGGGACTAGATGAGAACAAATTTTAAATAAAAACAATAATAAAATTTTATAAAAATATAATTACTCAGTAAAAATTGTGGTAAATAGTCTTCATACTTTGAAAATGTTGTTTCATTACAAAATTCGTACTCAATTTTCACAAGTAAACTATTATTAAAAATAAAAAGAAATAACCTCAAAAGTAATCTTCCAATAATAAAAGAAATAAGTTTACATATTAATCATTACAGAATAACATTGTTTAAAACTATAATTGTAGTTGATTTTAATTAATTATGTAACATTTGATTGATAATGTAAGACGGTAATACAATAAGTTTTTCAATGAAAAGAGGTCTAATAACAAACTTCAAAAATATCGATCCTCCATAGCATTTTTTTTTCTTTATAATTAGATTGAATAAATGTCTTACATGCAACACTTTCTAATTACACCAAAAAGTCTATAAGGGAAAGTATAGTGTGAAATGGGATTCCCAACAAAGGTAGCGTCGATTTCTCTTTAACTTACGCATTCCATTTTCTAGGAAAGGTTCACTGCACTGTCTCTGTACCCAAAGATGCATCCTCACCGGGCTATATATATATATATGAGTAAAATATTGTGCCTTAATATAAATCATAATGCCTAGCCTGTTTCTCTGAATTCAATAATCATATATAATATATGGTTTGTGAGGTTTTGGAAGTAAAGCATCTTCTTATATATAGCATTCGTTTAGATATGAAGCTATACCTTAATAGGAAAAGTTAAAATATTATATGCCAAAAGCGCAACTCAAATCTCTCTCTCTCTCTCTCTCTCTCTCTCTCTCTCTCTCTCTCACACACACACACAGAATCATAATTACATCATATAGATATCTATAGGCAGCATGTAAGGTGTCCCAAACTTTAAGTAACTTTGTGATATTTATGTTTCTTGTGAGTTAAAAATAGTTGTGGTGATGCTTGGATTGGGTCTTTCTTCCCTGACCTAAAAAATGAAAGGGATGAAAATAGCTCTCTCTCCACCTAACCACACATACATTCATATTGTGTTCTATATATATGCATACCAGCCAGCTAAAGCACTGATTGGTTTGACCAACTTTTTTTTTCTTTTTTGTTTGGGACTGCCTTTCAAAAAACTCCAAAATTTTTAAACTATCTGATTTGGAGGGTTTCTTTTTATAAGCTTCATAATATTATATACATGTACCTATATTTATATATTTGATGTGTGACATTGTGTGTATTTTTGGAGTTAATTAGTACTCTTGGTATATCATTTTTTTTTNAAAAAAAAAAGGAAGAGAAAAGACACCTAGGCTTATCATCTTGTTTTGCGACAAAACTCTGTGAGGACCGATCTAATGGTTTATTCCCTTGCAAGCAAATTAAACATGCATCAAAGTGCCAAATTAAAAAGCACTATTAATCAATGCTGTAAGCTTTATCAAAACTTATAATATTCCATTATATGTTTCAAAGAGACCCCAGATCAAGATTATTATTATTTTTAAGACTAGTGGTTAGGAATTCGAAACTTGTTTCCAAAATATACATGAGTACCTCATTAGGTGGGTAACCTTGTGCTGGTGTCACATACAAAGGACATATACATAAATATTTTAAATGATTATAAAAACGAACAAGGATAACGACTGACTCGGAAGGACGTGATCAGTATTCTCAATACCATATTTCTTGTTTTACAATCTAATTCTTCTTTCAAATAGGCTATAAATATAATATATAATTTATAGGTCATATAGAGAGAGTGGGATTTGGATCGATACTAACCAATCAAATTGGGTTTTGCATAAGCGATTCATGGGATTGGAATAATGATATGTCGTTCAGCAAATTCAACTTTGTTTTGTTGTGAAATATACAAAGTTTGATAATCATTTTATTTTGGCGTATATTAATTTGAGTCAATGTCATAAAACGTACATGAATATATATATATATATATGGCTGTTTTTTCAAAGTTTCTGTTCATTCTGCCTTAAAAATTGCCCATAATTCTTTGACAAGTTGCCTCTCTTCTCGGTGACCAATTGACCACAAATAATTGATCCTTATGGTATGTATACTGGAATAATGGAATCCGAGTAAATATTATTTACTGTTTTACAATCCCCTTTGAACGTTGCTTAGTGCTTACCCTTATTGTTCCCTACCACCACCATTACCTTTTGAAAAGTTACCAAAACATACATAATATTAAATATTGTTTGCAAAGTGCACCCTTCCTCTAACTATTATAAGATTCGTCATAGTGGCCACAAATTAAAAAAATAGTTATCTGTGTTTGACTGACCATTGGTTGACACTGATTGGAAAACCCATAAGAACAATCATTATTCTTATTCAAGTTCCTAATCACATTGGTTATATTATCGTTGATCAATTTCAACAAAAGTTTTCTCAATGACTCGCGAGTCTTGATAATGCATCCTCATTTTATATTGTACTCAACAAGCTTAAGGAAATTAGATATGATATCGTATCGAAGGTCAAAAGTTACCATTTTAAAATTTAATTTGGTATTGCACTCGTATTGCAGGATGGGATCAGCTGTCTCATTATGCTGTCCCAAATCCTGTCCTAGCCACTAAATAGTCGACAACTCAGCCAAGAGAACTTAACAGTGACTATTTCTAAACATTATCATCTTCCGTCAAAAGACTCGGCCGTTCATACTCATCCACAGAAAGAACCGTGATATTACAAAGGTTTATCACAATTTCACAAATGGCTGAATCAAAATCTAATTGAAAAATCACTCGAAAGAAATTTCAGATTAAAAAACCATAATAAAACTACTCAGAAATGAAAATGAATCAATTTATTGGAGAATGGAGTGCCTTCTACCTTCTTTGGAGAAGATGACTGATAACTTAAATCAAATTCTAGTGAGTACACAAGGTTTCTGGAATGTTTTGCTCTTATTAGTACTTGGGATATAAATTTGATTAGTTGGGACTGTTGATGTCGTAAAGAAGTCATTTTTTATAGTGTTGATTTCTATTTTGCAAATTGTGAGCAAGCTTCGAAATGAGTATATTTTAAAGTCTTATTATTTTCTTTTCCATATATAACATTCTTGGGTATCTCTAATCTATTGTTTTCGATAGATATGGATTTTCTAAGGGTAATTAAAAAAAAAAAATACCAATTTTACTCGCTTTTTGGTTGGACTCGAAGAAAATGGGGATATTTTGTTGCATGCCTTCTTATTGTTTGATAAAATGTCAAATCCAAAATTTTTAAGGAAAATTTGTATTGTATGATCAAATGAATTATATGAAATTATATTACTGCTAGAGTTCCTAGTAAAAGACTAAGTATGGTTGACGAAAGCAGATTGAAATAATTGTTTTTTGGGCTCATTCAGTGGAGCATGTTGGACGGTGGGACTCGGGACTCGGGACTCGCTTGTTCTTTTATGTGTCAAGTCCTTGAAATGAGGAGAAGGCTATGAAAAATGGCAATAGCAGTTAACTTAGTGAATAGTTGATCGAAACATTGCATTTTCAGTTTAAATTAATCTAGTTTTTTGACAGATTTAGTGGGCACGTCTTTTCTACTGCGCACACAAGTGCTTTGATAGGAGAAGAAAGCAAGAAGAAATAAGCAATTGTCTCGACTATTGCAGTGTTCCTTAGTTCTCAACAGACAGACAATAATGAGATGTTCAGTTTCAAGCGATGTTGAAAATAAGAACAAGGATATCACCTACTCTGCAAAGAAGCAACAGATTGCAAGGACAACAACAACCACTTTTATCTCTAATGATGTAAATATAAGTTGAGATGAAAGTGCATCTTTAATCGTGAAGTGGCAGAGCTCAATTAAAGGAGTTAGCAGACTGATTACTTTGTCTTTGGTCTTTGAGCACCAAAGTCTAAAAAATGTTCGTAGTTTTTTGCTTTGTTAAATGTGTATAGCATAATATTTGAACACAAGTGACAATATTACTGTTGCCTCTAATTTTCTGGATGGAACAAGCAGCTACTAATTCATATTTTATGTTTTTTTTTCTTTAATAATGTAGTTATCATGATATGTGATATATGAAAGTATTCATGATTTATATAAGAAAAATTAAAATAATTAAGTCTCATAAAGTAAGAGATGTGTTAGTAATAGCACTAACCATTCAATGAGGAAAAAAAAAAGCAAACACCTCTGACATTAAAAATGAAGATCATTCAATACAATCGAGGAAATAGATAACGGTAAAAAATCGACCCAACCCATATCGCTAGGTGAATGTAAAACCAAATCCGCTAAAAGACGGGCCACTTTATTAACTGAACGAGGTGTAAAGTGGCAAAACCCACATTTAATGAAAACAAGAAGAGACTTAACATCATTGAAGATAAAAGCATTAGTGGTTAAAGGAAAAGTTGACTGTAGGCCTTGAATGATACAAAGAACATCACTCTCGACATAGTCCACATGCAAACCTGAGCGAGCCGCAAACTGAAGACCCTTGCAGATTACTAAGAGTTCAGCAACCTCAACACTAAAACACCCTTCCGGTTTTTTTGACAAAGCGGCTATCACAGAACCAGTATGATCACGAAAGACAACTCCTAGACCCGTAAACCGCCCCCTGGAGGAACAACCGCATCAATATTTATCTTTATAGTGTTTTGAGGAGGAGGCATCCAGCGAGAGAAAACTTTCTCTTTTGTTACATCAACATGTTGAGGGCTCATCTTAACAGAATTAAACAACAGAATTAAACTCAGTAGAGTAAGACTCAGTGAAGGCGACCACTAGTGAAACGTCCTTGGGAGACTTGCCATGGAGCACCCTGTTTCGTTCGAACCAAAGGGACCACCTTAGAACATATAATCTCTCCAAAGTATCCCTAGATGTAGCTTCAGAGACGTGTATTAAAAAGGTTTGAAGGATGCTGTAGTGCTAATCCTTTTAAAAGGTCCCAGAAACCCGATCTCTTCCATACTGACTTGGCATGAGCACACGTGAAAAGAGCACGAGTAATGGACTTGGGTTGACCACAGAAAACACACTAAAGTGCAATTAGAACCTGTCGTCGGATGAGATTAATGTCTGAAGGTAGTGCTTCATGAAAAGGTCTCCAAATGAAGATTTGCACTTTTGGAGGGATGCTTAGTTTCCAGAGAAGTTTCCACCAATGAGAAAGAGGTTGACTACTAGGCCTCATCTGATTAACAACTTCTTGTAAAAAATATTATAGCCGCTACGAACTTTATATTTACTTTTCTCCTCGTAGTGCCAAATTAATTTATCTTCTCCATCTGAGATGCTAAGAGAGATGATTTTAACTACCTTAGTATCAATAGGCCACAACACCTCGTTTACCTTTTGCTCATCCCACATCCTATACCGAAGAAATAAATCACCCACGCGAAGAATTTTTGAGAAGTATCGAGTAATTGGTCAAAAGGACACTGGCCGGGGTAACCATGGATCACGAAAAACTCTAACATTTATCCCATTACCAATTCTCCATCGAATCCCTTTTTGAATTAAATCACTCCCCTAGAGTCAGCTATTCCAAAGATAAGAGGAACCTTTTTTATTAATCGCCGATAGGAAGTCTTTATCCCAAAAATATTTCCCTTTCAAAATGCGAGCTGCAAGTGAAGTTGGGTCTTGAAAGATACGCAAAGCTTGCTCCGTAACTAGAGCCTAATTAAATAAGCTAAAATCTTATTTTAACCTTCACTAGAACCCTACCAAAACCGTAGCAAGATTGATCTCAAATCATTACAAAAGGGGATAGGGAACACCCTTAGTAGATACCTTTGGTAGGTGACACATGACCACAAGGAACACCATTTATTATAAAAGATAAGCTGGTCATCGAGATACAGTTAGTTATGAGTGATACCCAATGACTCGGGAACCCCATCTTCTCCATAACCTTACACATAAAAACTCCATTCCAACCGATCATAAGCCTTACTCATGTCTAGCTTTAGTGCCATGAAACCATTACTGCCATTGTTTCTCATGCGCATTGAGTGAAGTAGCTCGAAAGCTGCAATTACACTATCTGCAATAAGGTGCCCTGGGACAAAAGCACTCTGATTTAGTATAATCAAATCTAAGTGCAGAAGCTTCAAACGGTTAGCAATGGTTTTAGAGACTTTTTTGTACACCACATTGAAGTAAAAAAATGAGATTGGCAATTGGTGCACTGATCCAGCTGAGATTACCAGAGTTCTTGAATGTTATTTTGGGGACCTATTTAAAAACTGCTCTTCTTCTTCTGAAGAGTTAGAAGTTGGTACGAGACACGTAGTGAAGAAGTTTATCGAGCTCTTTTGGACATGGGACCTAACAAAGCTTCGGAGCCTGATAGGTTCCACGCTATTCTCTTCCAAAAACATTGGGAGGTGGTCGGTAGATTGGTGTCCAAGGCTTGTCTAGCGGTGCTTAATGGCGGAAAGTCTATCAAAGCGATCAACAATACTAATGTGGTCTTGATCCCGAAAAAGAAGCATCCTGAAGTGGTAACTGATTTTAGACCGATAAGTTCAACAAGGACTTCTATTCTATCTTTTTCCCCTTATGCAAACAGAGCATAATAACCAACACGCTCTTAATTTGTCCAACATCTTTCAGAGGTATATTAGAATCCTTGCACCAGTCAATATCACCTTTCATTAAAGCAAGTAAACGAGATAGCTTAAATAATGAAACTAAAATGGCCCCACTCTCTGTTTGACTCGGAGTTACATTTTTGCACAACCAAGCTCATGATATAATAGTTTATCATCCCGACTTGGCCTGGCCTAACTAAGGTAAAATTGCAAGCATAGGAAAAATAATATCTAGATAAATTTCTAGTACACAACAGGGATGCATTAGTATTCAAACTAGAAATTAATTATTTCAGCAAGATCAAAACAAAAATATAAACACTGTGTAAACTGATAGTTCAATTGTTCAAGTATGTAAATCTCAGTAAACTACAAATATTGTATTATTGAAAGAAGTTGTCGATAAATCAAAATCCTTCAAATCTTGCAACGATTAATTCAACCTGTAAAAAATAAAAAATGTAATGTTACTCAAAATGTAATTTTGAAAAAGTACTATAATTACAATATTTGTGAACCCAACTTATGTAACAATTCAACTATTCTTGGTCTTTTAGTTGGATCTTCAGAAGTAATGTATGGTTGCATATTGAAAAAATGAACATATAATTCATTTGATCATATAAGAAATTTATCTATAAAAAGTTTTGGGTCTGACATTTTATCAAAAAATAAGAAGACATGCAACGAAGATCCCCATTTTCATGGAGTTTTACCACAATCCATCACCCAAAAAGGGAGTCAAATAGGTAATGTTTTCCTATTATCATCAGAAAATCCATGTCAGACTGATAAAAGATGCCCAAGAACGCTACACATGAAAAAAGGAAAAACTTAAATATACTCATTTAAATGCATCCTCAATACACGCAACACACAAACTAAAATCAACATTACAAATAACGACTCCTTAACTAGACCAATAGTCCCAACTAATGAATTCAATCTGAACCCGAAGTGTCAATAAAAGCAAAAAATTCAAAAAGCCTTGTGTTCAAGTAAGGCATCGATGGTCATCTTCTCCAATGTAAGGCGGAGCGCTACTCCAATAAACCGATTCGGTTTTTTTTTTTGAGATTTGAGTTCCATAATTATTGTTTTAATCTAATTTTTTTTTTCTCGGGTGGGTTCTAATTAGATTTTGAATCGCCATATGTAACGAGAGTTGCCAATGCTACGGTTCTTTTTGTACAGTTAAATTCTCTTTGCTGAGGTGTCGAATGTTTAGTAGCTGGGACAGGATCTAGAACAGCATACTGAGACAGCTGATCCAGGTCCTCATATTGTGGATTCGATAGTTGTTGAATGGTGAAAATTAATATCACAAGAACACCTCTTTGTCTCTCTTATGCACCCAGCGAATATATGAATCTATGATCATATATAATACCAATCACTTTATAAGTTAAAAACAATTCAAACTCAAAAATTTGCTGAAAATACATGCTCACTGTTTTATGGGGGAGGAAAATTATTGAATGCTTGATGATCATTTCGTTGCATGTAACCTAAAATTCGTTTATGTCCTTATTGCCTACCTTATTTTTCTCTTCATTTTGTACATAGGGATATATCGCCTTGTTCTGTTTCACTCGAGGTTGAACTGAGTACTTTATTTGTTTTTTGACGTGGATAAATCCACCACCACCACCATCTAAAGCTACACTACCCTCTAACTTTAAAAAATACGAAATGTGCCAATCTACAATTAACAAGCTCTTGATCCTTTCTTTAAGCTGATTTTTTCTTTTTTTTCCCTTCTCACAATCAATACTAACTTTTCATATTACCATCATTTAATATTCCCACTTTTTTTTCCCCTTTCGCATATTGGTACACCTTATTGATAATGATACTACTATATGTGAATATTGGCAGTGTCCCTCTCATTGCTCTGCAGGTCTTAGATGACGATTGCTAACGTGTACAAATACACATATGGTTCGTGATAATCAATTAAGAGTAGTGGGGAAGGTCACATGACATGTGCAGCATTGCATATGATTGGAAAACATAGAAGCCATAAATGAAAAGGACAGCCATTTGGCATAATCATATATTATTCAATAAAATACAAAATCAATGCATTTATGAATACGATAATATATATACAAGGAATTTGAAAATAATTATCATTTTAACCTTACAAAGAAAATTATTATAAAGGTAGGAGAGCCACCATTAAGGTAGCCAGTTTTTACCAGGTCAATGATCATTTATAATTGGGCACTATCCTCTAGTTGAACATAGCAAGGATTATCCCTTTCCACATATTTTAGTATTCTTTAATGAAAAGTACATTCGGGGAATTCTACTAAAGTACATTTGGACTAAGTGGTATACCAATGAAAAATATTATAACGTTGTTGTGAATTAATCTTTTACTAATTAACGAAAGTAATAAATAGAAAACAAAATAAACACACAAATTAGTGGTTCAAATTTATAATGATTCGTATCAACGCGAGAGTTATGTCAACTTTTAGCAGTTATAAAACTTTAACTACGATGAAGGGGGGAAAAAAAAGAGCTTGCACTTCGAGCCTCTCTCATTTTGTGATCCTCTCTTGTAATCTCACCTAAAATCCAAAATTTGCCTTGTACTTTACATACTAGGAAAAAAAAAAACTAAAGTAACCTAATACATAAATGCTCAATATTACATTTCCTAATGAAATTTTAGAGTTTAAGGCCATCATTATATGATGGATCTACACCGATATAATTCGATTTCACACAATTAATATGTGAAATTATTTGCGTACTATATAATTGTTGTGCATCTATAAACTGGTACTTGAGTCCGTGGATACGTGGGACACAACTATAACACTATTTGTATATTTGGATTTTGGGTGAATAGTTTTACTTAAAAGAAATATTATTGAATATCCATTCCTTGTCAGTTTATGTCCAGTAACCATAGAAATTAATAAAATAAAAGCCTCTAAAATATCCATTATAAATTGTAAGGAAAAAAACATTGTAAAGGTTATTGTTTTCAAACTCCAAAGGGTCTGATGAAGTTGCCATGTGAGAGACATTGAAGAAAGGAAGCTGCATTATAAGAATGTCTCGAACTTCGAAACCTGATCAGAAGTGAAAGAATATAGATAAACTTTAATTTTTTAAGGATTATATTGCTGCAGACCCTATAATCATGGGGGTTCTCAGAAACCCTCTAATGCCCGTCACATGAGAGAGACCCTTATTTTCTTGAAGATGGGAAAGAGTGGTGAATTTTCCTCAACCTCTTGGCATTAGTTTTGTCCTCATTCCTCAACAACGGACTGTCTGGTCTCGTGAGTCAATTTAACTCTTTTCAGTATATAAAGATTTTTATGGTTTAAACATGGGATCTTTTAGTAGTAATCCAAACAAGATTATTTTAGATGATGGTTAGTTATATATTATCTGTTTGATTCTAACATAAATTTGATAACCCAATTAAAAAGGGAAAATAATAATATCATTTTGAAGTCTGATTATACTTTGGAGTCTAATTATAGTGACAAATATCGCTTTAAAGCAAGACCACCTTGACGAAATACCACAGTAACATATACATGGATGTTAAGTGAGATTAAACAGAGTCGTATACTTAGAGAGAAGTGCCACGGTAACATATACGTGGATGCTAAGTGAGATTAAACAGAGTTGTATACTTAGAGAGATGAGAGGTGTGAAATTTTCTTGTTATTCTTTCTTTTTCCTATATCACTGAAAAATATATAGAACTCTTACATTGAGAGTAAAACATTATAAATCTTGCCTATATTTTTCTTGTTTTGTAGTTTATTCTATTACTTTCGGTAGTAAAGGATAATGGACTCAATCCGTGTTAATCCGTAAAATTTTCCATAAAACAAACTACTTAAGAAATATAAATAAATATATATTATTTCCTTTAGTGGAATGTCTTTATATGTGCTGTTGTTTCATTTGCTATAGAGTAATGTAAAGTCTGTATTAACATAATAGACAATCAAAATTCTCTTTGTAACATCGTCTTAAAGTTTGTTTAACTCTTTGCACAATACACAATTTTATAATGTTCCTCACCAACAATCCGAGAGTTAGAGCATTGTTCACGTTATTGCTAGAATAGTAGATTAGTATATAGAAGTGCTTATACAATTAATTAATCTTTTGAGTAGTGCTCTTTCCTTTTCTTCCTGCATACATATCTTTCGCAAATTCTTAATATTATTTCTGACAAATTTTGGGTCAGTACTCATGGAAGGAAAATAAGAGTAATAAGTAAGAAATAGCACAGTAGAGCCAAATAGTACTCACTGCAACGTCTCCAAAAATGTACAAATGAATTGGATAAGGAAGGAAGAATATTTGTCTTAGAGCTGCTGCAAGGGCACGTGATGGCCATGTGGTAATGGAAGAGAAAGGCAAAACATGATCAATTTTTCTTTTAGGAATTGTGAAAAATGCTTTTCTGATCAACAATAAAATGGCTTTTTCTGCGTAACACAGCTCACTTCATGCACAATTTTTCATCTTCTATATCCTAATCTTTCAACTGTATTCATATCCTCTTATCCGTTTCTCCAGCTATATATAAGCTGTAATATGCTTTATCCTAAGCTTCTAGATAGCTAGCTCCACTTTGATTCTAACTGTTTTAAGGATAGTTTTTTTTTAGAAGTTAATATCTAAGCTATATGTGTGTGTTGTTTTATTGTCAAAGCTCATTTTTCGAATCTGAATTTATACGTATACAAACATATATCACGGCGATGGTGGTGTGGATTATATAGCTTCAATATTGGTTTTAATGCATAACAAAGGCACACTGAAAATCATTTTGGTCATAACATTGCCAATGTGTATGGTTAATCATTTTAGTCATATCATTGCCAATTTGAATGGTTAAATGTTAAAAGACGACTATTTATGATAGTGGTACGTGCATGATATACATTAACCTTTCTATTTCTGTATTTCAAATATTAACGATAACTCAGATTTTATTAAATGGAAGCTTTGGGGCAAAAATACAAGAGAGTAACCCAAAAATTTAATTTGTTGATTTTTTTCTTTTATTATTATGAAAAATAATAAAATAATAAGAAAAAAATTAGGTCCTAAGAGAGTGCTGGAAACTCAGAAAGTTGCCAAGATATTGTATTATCTTTCCTCAAATTGGGAGAATACGGACTAATACATAAATACACATATAGAAGGAAATATCAGACACAATAATCATAAGTGTCAGACCCACTTCGAGGCTCACGTGATAGATTGCTTTTGTTTCGCAATCTCCCTTGCTAGCCTTTCCTCTCTCGCTATATGCGTGACATTAAAAAAAACTGTTAGAGGATTGGATTTAGACCTTTTTGGCCTTTCCCTTTTCTTTTTCTTCCTATTAAATGGATTTTGGTCCATTTTCAATATTCTAATTTTCCTTCTTTTTTATTTTCATGACAATAAATAACATATACCCCAAAATTTTTTTTAGGCCAGAGTTTTAAAAGTAGGTTGTTCACTTAAAATATTTTTCCAAAAAAGTCTAAAGAATCCCTATATATAGTGATTATCAACTCTAATTGCACGGGCAATTAGTTCACAAAAATTTCTGACTTATTTTTCTCAACTTCTCGTGATAATATTTCGCCTTTTACTTATGTTCTTTTTTCACCCGATACATAGTTAAGACTTAAGAACATAATAAGATAGTTAAGACTTAAGAACATAATAAGAACTATTATGCATTGTTGTTCAAGTTATTAATCTAGAAAAAAAGTTGTCACTTGCTTATAGGTACTAATTAACTTATTTTAGTTGCTCATGCCCTCATCTTTCTAAACTCATTGTCCAAAACTACTAAATTATTGATAATTAATAAGAAAACATACAATTATGTTGCTTGCTAAGACCTAGCTTATTGACAATTAATAAGAAAACATACAATTATATTGCTTGCCTTAGACCTAGCTTAGTCAAACGTGTCTAGAAGTTCATCTTGAAGAAAGTTTAACACTGTTTGAGTTTAGAAGGTAAAAAAATATTCATGTTCATAAGAATATATATATAGAGATGTCAAATAAGTTGTGTGGTGCTGGTACGACTCGTGAATTATAAGCCCACTCGTGCTTCGTATGGCTCAACAAAATATCGTGTTGTATTCGTGTTAGCCCAAATTTCAAAATTCTAGGCTCGGTATAGCCCACAAACATAGGCACATCTCGTGTCGTGCTGGTGTCGTGTTCGTGCTGGTGTCGTGTTCGTGCTGATGTCATATCGTGCTCGTGTTTGTGCTTGTACTTGTATCAGATTCATATCATGTTAAGCATAGTGAGCTTAATATACTAGCATATCTTTACGTCCGATTTTGGTTCACCTATTAAATTATTGTAGTAGTCAATTTTTTATGAAGTTTTTAAAAATTATTTAATTAAAATTTATATTTTGATATAAAACAATAACAAAAATATGTAATATTCCCATAATTATTTGGAAAAAAATATTCAATTAAAAATCATTAGTGCAAACATGTTTTTGAAATAAAGAACAAGAAAATGAATTTATTTATAAGCAAAAATAAAAAAGACATAAACATTTTCAAATATAAATAATATAACAAAGTTCTTGGATAGAAATATTATTTTTTTTATCAAAATAATTTGAATATATCCTAATTAAGTTGATACATATCCAAACTATTATTATTTGCATATTCTCAAAACTTTATTTAGTAAGCAGTAGTTTTTTATTATTCAAATTATGTGAATTAGCATAAGAGAACAAATCTTCAAAATTTTTAATATCAATTTAGCCATTTTAGTATGAGATTCAGAATCAATTTTTGTTTAGCAATTGGTCTTTTCTACTAGTAATTATTAGTATTAGTTTTTTTAATACGTAAAATTGGCCATTTAAGTAGATAAAAAAATTGTCATTTAAATCTTTAAGATTATTAAAATAAAAATAAATATTTTTTAAAAAACTTTGAGTTTGCTTTTCGTGCTTTTTGGGTCTTGCCGTACTCGTGTCATGCTTATGCCCAAAATCATGTCGTACCAGTTCATAATGCTCAAAAATTAGAGCCCGGCACGGTCTAACACCTCACGCTGTGCTTGATACGATCTAAAACCACCTCGTAACGTGCTGTACTCGGCACAGATTTTTTCGTGTCGTGTCCTCGTGCCTAATAAGCGGTCTAACCCATTTGATATTTCTAAATATATATGTTAATATTCCAAACCTTATGTGTATACATATTTACATTTTTAATTTATTTTGTCTTATAGAATATTATTGACTGATTATGTACTTCAATGGGAGAAATCGACTCTAAGTCAGGACAATAACAACCAAATCCATTATTTTTTGAGTGTCCAAGTACTATAGTCCTATATTATACTAATATTGTCACAAATTAAAACAATTAGTAGTATATAGGGAAAACGTACCAAAAAGATAAATAAATAAATGAATAAAGAGGAGCATAATCAGCATCAAGATACAGATGCTAAATATCTCAACGGTTTAATCATACGAGACCCTGCATAAATGCACAATAGGGCAGGCATTATTGGATAGTGATATGTTTGGAGGGTACATAAAATGCTCTAAATAAAAGCATAATACCACATGCAAAATGGCTATGCAAGGCTGTTATAGGGGTCTTTGTATGATTGTATACTCCTTAAAAGGCCACCTCGGATACCCCTTTTTTTCCTTCTTCCTTGAGCCTGCATAGAAATCTATGATGAGTTTCCCTCATTGATGGGTTGCTCAATTCATTACTTGTCTTCTTCAACCTCTCTCTCTCTCTCGCCCATTCATTGTTTTTATTCAATTATTATTATAATGAGTTTCTTCATACGGTAGCTACTATTATCAGCTTTTTTTGGCTGATATCACAAAATTTCCCTCAACCTCAAGGAAATTAGTCTAGTATATTGCATATAGTCATATACCATCGGAAAAAAAGATTGAGTCAGTCTAAGTATAAGCAAATAAATCGAATAAAGAGTAAGAGTGCATATATATATATATATATATAGAGGTTGCCAATCCAATAGTTATATTTTTTTTTAGCCGTTGGATCACCATTAGAGGGTGATTCAATGGCTATAATGAAGTGCATGAAAAGACGTGCATCAATAATGCTCTTTTTTTCTCTTACTTTTTACAATAAAAAAAGTGCATACTAAATTTTCATTGGTCAAATTGATACCTATGCATAGGTAAAAAAAAAAATACCTACTGAACTGGTGCCCATATATATATATATATATATATATATATATATATATATATATATATATATATATCAACAAAACCAAAGTTTGTGAGTGCTATCATTGAAACCCGCCTTTTGATAATTTGAAATAAGGTTTTTACTCTTATTTTTTTAAAATAGGACTTAATTAATAATCTCCACTTATTACAAATCAAAAGAAAATATTTACTACTACTATCCAATCCTCACTCCCACCCTCATTCTATTAGGAATGATAGATTTTCACTCCTATATCTAGTATAACTCAAACCTAAAACTAAAATTTTAGATAATGAATGCTCTTATTACTTGAGTCAACTCACTTCGTCGAATGTTTTCACCCTCTTTCTTTCTTCAATCAACAAACACTCGCATATATATATATATATATATATATATATCCATTCATATATTGTAGAGAGAGAAAGAAAAAGTACCAAAAGAAGGGCGCATGATGCCTATTTGATATTTTCACCCAAAAAATAAAAAATATTATATAATGATACACATTTTCTTACACATATTTTTCTCATATATTTATGTTTTTTTTTCCTCTTTATGTTCTAATTTTTCAATAATGCTAATCACTGCTATTCTTTTTTAAGTACTAATTAGCTGTTTTAACTCTTTCGTCACCCTTAGTATCTTGTTAATTAATGGTAATGAACATATTCACCTTCATAAAATCAAAAAATTTCTAGAGAAAGGTTAACCCCATGTACCTTTGTTTGCCATTTGGTTTAAAAACACCAGAATTTCATTTTCAAGTTTCCACGTCTTGAAAAATTTTCTATTTATCTTTTATATGCTTTTACAATAAAATCGAAATCAACTTGTACACATACATATATACATAATATACACATACTAGGATGCTTTTTCAACGAGTACAATCACAATATTATCCATCGGTATATACTCTGATTTAGGCATTTGATTGTTATAAGATGACTTTGAGTTATGAAATTGTACCGAAAGTTCTTTTGCATCTAACGATTATCAATTATAGAAGATAATTCATTATTTTATATAGTGGGAAGCCTATTTGTTATCCATTGAGGTGGACTATTTTTTATTAAAAAGAATCTCAAAAAGAATCTCATTCTATTAATTTTTTATGAGAAAATCTCATTCTATTAATTCATTACTAATATATTAATTTTAATTCTATTTTCTCATTCCATATCGGTTTATGTTTATTTTTTCGAAAGGAATCATATCTCTTGAGTTTTAATTCCCAAATAGATAATTAAATTTCAAAGTAAAATTTGGTTCATATTAAAGCTAACTAATTATTATTTTCAAAACAAGTAATACAAAAACGCCTACACTCTGATTCGAAAGAAACTTTATTGGTAATTAAATTTATACCCAAAAAAATATTTATTAAAAATATCAATAAAATTGTATGAAAATTTAATAATTAAATTCTAAAAAAATGGATTCATACTATAGGAAACAAAATGTTTTAAAATAAGAAAAGTAACAAAATCAAAATCTACACTACTGTTTAAAAAATAATCTAATTAAATTACAAAAAAAAATTCATACTTGTTAAAATAAATTAAAAATATATATAAAAAACAAAAAGGAATTGAAAATAAATACAAATGGAATCTTTTATTCAGTTCCACAGCCCACGGTTGTAAACGAAAAAATTGATTCCAAAAAATCATTATCTTCATGAATTGGAATCGAAATGAAAGTATAAATGAGTTTTCTTTAAAATGGAATTGGAATAGAATTAGGTGGAATTAATCTATTAGTGTAGGTCATTTTCAATTTGGTTAAATATTGATAGAGCGAAAACAAAATTACTCATTGAAAAGTGAAAACTCTCCCCATTTATAATAGAAATTGTTACATATACTTGGTATGAGGTTTCTACGTATAAAAGCCATAAGGAATTACAAAAAATACGGAGGTAAGTTTTTTTTTTGAAAAAGAATTGTTGTATAGTTTTTATTAGAAAAATATTAGTTTTAAAAAATTTTTAAAAAAATACAATTTTTTAAAATAGATACTAATTTCTGAAAACTAGTTACCAATTATTAGTGATATACCAATTAAAACTAATTATAAGTACTCAAAAATTAATTACTAATTATGATTTTAAAAAATATCATTTTTCTAATAAAAATTGGATCAAAACTAAAAAAAATAAAGCTCACCGTATTTAATTTTTTTTTCCCCTAAAAATACCGTACAAAGAGCTAAATTTTATTGTGTTAATAACTACCTTGCTCTGACACATGTCTGGTCATAATTATTTATCACTGGATAATGGTTGCTTTTAACGTGAAATAATACTTAAAATTAAGCTCTGCATTTTAAAATCAATGGAATCCTGACAAAAATAAATCTTCCATTTCCCTAAGTATTTTACTAACGAAGAAAGTATTCTTCATTATCCAATCAAAGCTTAAAGTTTTCTTTTTTTTCATCGTCAAGAAATTTCTTCTCCATTGGCACAAAAGCCGGGCTTTTCCATAATAGGGCTATCACCAATAGGTGGGCCCATAATGCCAATAGTTTCCTTGGCTATCACTCTTCTTTCCACATACTGCCCATATCTATCGAATTGATGATTACCCAATTAGTACTTTTTATTATTAAGCTGCTTTAGATTTAGTAACTTCGACTTCACTCGAATCTTTTTTTTTTTTTTTTTGAAAAAGCCTTTACTTAAACTAATCTGACTAGATTTGTCATGATCCATATTTTTTCCCCATCTGAAATTTGCTTGTAGATTTGTTTTGTCTGCTTATACAATCATTAAGCTTCACAGCTTCAAATCCGTAAATCCCATTATTGCATTGTAGTAATTGTGTTTGCCAAGAAATCTTAGAAAATATTTTTAATTATCACTGAAATTATACAAACTCAGTCACAGAAAAATCATATGAATGAATCAATAATAATGGCAGCACACATATATGACATATGTCAAAATGCAAAACAAAATTAGTTATTTCAGATCTGTTGTTGATCCAATTCTAGAATTTTTTTTTCTTTTTATCAAATACAATTAAGAACTTTATCTTTTTAAGGTAGGACTAGGAGATATATAGGTGGATTCCAGTACAACAATTTAACAGTATGAAGCATGTCAACCACATGCATTGACATTAATCCAAAGGCTAATATATCGCAACACTTGCAGACGTATATGTCTACTCACATGCACTGCCTTTTCTGCATAGGTTGCATTGTTGATGGGAAGCACCCATGAGTTGGCAGAACATGGGTTTCCCATAACATGAAATCTATTGAAGCATAAATATATACACTTATATACATATATATATATATACACTATATGTAAAATCTGGTATTTAATAGGGGTAAAATGGGTATTATGCTACCAATGACAAACTTATAATTAATAATTTTTATATTAATTTAATCAAAATATCTAGAATTATTTATTGGGTGCTACATTAACCCAAAATTGCATAAAAGATCCTCATTTCTCATTTTCTTCATCAAAGCCCATGAGAGAGAAAAACGCAGGAATTGTCGAGCTCCACCGCCGCCCACGCCACCTCCACTGGCCAGACATGCCTACCCACACTCACCACCAACCATCCATGAACCAATGCCACCTCCCACTGCCTAGAATCGCCGCCGCCAGAGATTGGAGGCCACAAAGATTTTGGCCACTTTGGACCTTTTTGGTCACTGGAGCTTTATTAGACCTCCGTTTGACTCACTTTTAGCACCGTTGGATTCGTTTCGTCGTTATGGTTATTTTTAATCGCTTTCAACTATTAACTCACCGTCGGTAAGATTTTCATTGTTTGGGACATTTTACCAAAGTTTGTAAAAAAGTAATATTTTTATAAATATTTTGTTATACAATGATTTTACCCGAGATAATTATATCAGGTGAAAGAAGATTAAAAATCATGAAAAATTATAGTTATTAGAAGTTAACATGATATCCGGAAACATATTAATTTTTGAATTGAAAATTGTGGTATTTTTCTAGTTCAGAATAAAAGTTATATTTTTGCAAAATTACATAGTATTATTCTGGGGCTGAGATTAGAAAACTGTTACTTTTTGAAATACTATTGCAAATATAACATTTTTTTTACAATTAATTAGTGAAGTTGATACTTTTTCAATATTTACTAAAGTAATATTTTCCTAAATAATTTTGTGATAATGATATTTTTTGAAATATTTTAGGAAAGTGATATTTTTGTAAATAAACAGCAAAGATAATATTTTTCTAAATCCTTTGAAAAGTGGACATTTTTCAAATTAATTCTGAAAAGAGATATTTTTGTAATTCTCAGATTTAAAGTACGTTTAAGGCTTAGGATATCGAAATTGAATTCTGATTTCAAATATTTAGTGACGTCGAAAAACAAATTTGATATATAATATTGTTATGTTTCGAAATGGAACAAATTCTGAGACTTGTGAATAGTATCATTTTACATATCACGGGGTGGGACCTATCTTAGGACCCATTTTTGATAAATATATATATTCAATCTAATATTTTTGGGTACTCTGAATTCAGTGGTGATATATGTTTCTCAATACAAGACTCCGTTGGAAAAGTTACTTTTTCAAGTGAGCTTATTAGGATCTCGAAACAACCGTTCGAGCACCTAAGTGGTCAATGAGAATTTTCTTCGAGCATCATTAGTATGGTATAGCTACCATATTAAGGTAGGAGTTCAATCACCTAATTTCATACTTGTTTGATTTATAATTGCATTATAATTGATTTATGAAAAATCGTAACTTACGTGATAATTTACTAAATTGTGAAAATACATTAGACTATAATGGGATTGGACTGTATAGATTTTTATACATATTTTTTTTTAAATTGTAATTATGGGGCAATACAGTGGTGTATTGCCCATATTAGGGTAAATTCAAGAATAATGCCAAGTAGGATTTTAAAGCATAATTTGATTAATTCATTGATGCAAGGTTATTGTGAACTGTTAAATATTGTACATACCATAAGATCACATATGAGATACATCTTAGGCATTACGGTGTCTAGTGGGCGGCCGGTATCCCTGTCCTCAGTGAAAGCTCGTAAACTCATGCGGTACCTTCTGATTACTCACACTCATTAGGCATAGGCATTCAGTTGCATGGTTATTGTGAACTGTTAAATATTATACATACCATAAGATCACACATGAGATACTTCTTAGGTATTATAATGTTTAGTGGGCAGCCAGTATCTCCGCCCTCAGTGAGAGCTAGCAAACCCGTGCGGGGTCTTCTGATTACTCCCACTCGTTAGGCATAGGCATTCAGTTGCCCCTCTGGTTCAGTAGGTATATATACATAGATGTTCCTTTAGTTTTCTAGGATAGTTATCAGATAGAGAGTACTTAGTATACGTAGTACTAGTTACTCTGGTTCGTGATGAGAGGATGTGAGTTCATAGAATGAGATGATTTATGATATGTACAATGATGTTGTTTTATTTTTAGTTTTGAATATGTGAATATTTTGGATATCAACTAATTTATAAACTTGGTCTATAAATAAACTTTGGAAAAGGAATTAACTATGCAAGTTTAGCAAAATTGTATCTATTTAAAAAGATAATTGAATTTTTACTCAGCATGTGAATGCTCACGCCCCTTACTTCTCTTACTTTTAAGTAATCGTCTATTTGAGGTAGTAATCTCAGTGGTTGAACAAATTGCAAAGTTTAAACTTACTTTTCCACTTCTCTCTTCCTTGATGGGTATTTATTTTCTTTTAATTTCTTTTTCTTTGTCAAATTATTTAGTCAAGATCAATAAATTTACTAAGTTGATATATGAGGATGATTTTTTTATTAATTTGAGAACTTGAAACTATAAGTAATTTAATATAAATTATTTTAGATATTAAACTAAAATTTCCAACTAAACTCAATTTACCAAAATTGATAGTTTTAACAAGTATTTAAATAAGATAGTTAAAAATTTTCTTGAACCTTATTAGATATTTTTTTCTTAAGTAATTAAAAACTAATGAGGTTTTTGAATATTATAGAATTCATAATTATTTGAGAATCAAAACGAAGTTATCTAATACTTAATTTCTCTTGAATTTAGTAAAATTAATACTTTATTATATTTTCATTTAAAATCACTAAAAGATACGAGTTTGGATTTCCGGTCGTGACACTATATATATTTGTAGTTATATCTACGGATATATCTATGTGTGTGTGGAGAGATCACATTTCACGTGGGATTTTTATTTTGACGGAGAGACACCAAATACCTTCTTGGATTTTGGCAGTAGCGTTTGTCACTAGTTTAAGAAATTTCTTTTTGTAAATTTTTTTTCTTTTGCTTTTGTTGTGTTGGTAGAGATCTGCTCAAAGAAAGATAGATTGTGGGGTTTGTATTTTGGCTTCATCTTAATCATTTTATTTATTTATAAAAAAAGAAAAAAGGAAAGAAATTAAGAAAAGAAAATCGCACATTCCCAATGAGGTATAGCTCAAAAACCGTACACATATGGGCAGGCACTAATTGGCATGACTATGTATGGACTCATTATTATCATTATTAAAGAGAAAAAAGTTTAAACAAGAAAAAGATAACATATGTAAACAAAACTTAGTTGCCACTTAGTTTCTTCACTCATTCTACCATTATTCTCATATCAAGCTTGACTAAAACCAAAGCATTGAATTGAAAAGGAAAATGTTACAAGTGAAAATCATCAAAATTGAAAAGAGAAAACAAATATAACAAGAAGCAATCACAAATATATTCCCTGTAGTTTTTTTCTTTTTTAATAGTT
Source organism: Parasponia andersonii (assembly GCA_002914805.1). Lineage (NCBI taxonomy): Eukaryota > Viridiplantae > Streptophyta > Magnoliopsida > Rosales > Cannabaceae > Trema > Trema andersonii. The sequence goes on along the minus strand of JXTB01000325.1, from coordinate 352,868 downwards.
TAACAATGCATTCTTGGAAATCAAATTTTACCCGTATAACATCTAATTCTTAGAAAATATTTAACTGATGAAAAAAACCATCCTCTTTCAATGTCTTGAAATAGAAATTATTTCCAAGTAACTAGAAATCTGTGGTGTGTTTTGAAATTTAGGTTGTTCTGTAGCAACTTAAAAAAAAATATATATAAATTGTTTGTTAATAGAATATGTTTTAAATCATTGGTAATTTGGCTGAGGAGGGAATTTTTGTTTGTAAAGTACAGTTTTGAAAAGTGCAAGTTAAATTTTTAAATGGTGAAAACTATAGAGATATAATTGAAATTAACTCTAATAATATTATACATTAATAGGATTACAGTGGACAGAATTAAATCACCGAATTTTCTCTAAAAAAAATAAGAAAGAAAGATGTAAAAAAATGTTAATCATGGCTTTGAATTCATTTATTGAGATACTTTATATACATCAGAATGATTAGTTATTTGACTATTTTTAATCAAAACTTAGTACATGACCAAACTCAAAAAAACGAACATAGAATACAAATACTTGAAGCTAAACCTGGCAATTCAGGCTAGGCCCAACGGGCTAGCCTGTGACCCGTTAGAGTGGCCTGCGGCTTGGCTCGGCTCGACCTGCTAGTTTTAGGACCCGACTCTAGGAGCAAGGCCGGGTTGGGCTTGGGATTCCCGGCCTGCGCTCCCTTCCTCTCCTTTTTTTTTTCTTTTCTTTTCTTTGGGCCCAAAATCGTTTAGACCCTTAATCTTTTTTTTTTTTTAATTATTTTGAACTAGACTCGTCTGGGCCCTTTGTCCATCAATTTCCAACAGTAATATTATCGCTGGGTCTTAATTTTTTTTTATTTATTTTTTAAAGTTTAAACTATTTAAAAAAAATATTTTTTTACACTATAAATACCCTACACTTTCCACTTTTTTTTTCATACTTACAATTTTCAAAATCTCTCTTATTCTCTCATTCTTTCTCTCTACATCTCTAATTATATTCTCAAATTTATATTTTTTTTCTCTTATCTAATTACTATTTACTAATTATTAATAATTATATTTTATAGTCTCCAAACCCTCCACAACTCATAAAGCTTAATCTAAAATACGATTTAATTTATTTATCACACTTATCTTTTTAATTTCTTTAATCTATAGTATATTTAGTTGTTTACTATTATTACTAGTATAATAGTTAGTAGTTTGTAGTTACTAGTTAGTAAGTTAGTAGTTCTATACTACTTTATTTTTAATTTCAATTCAATTGTAATTGTTTACAATTATGATAGTAGTTTATTAGTTTGTAATTTATAGAAAGTTTATTAGAATATTATATTTTTAATTTTAATTAATTTGTAATTTGTGGTAGTTTACAATTATGTTAGTAGTAAAAATTTTATTATATATTTTTTTCAATTAATTTATAATTCATGATTGTTTACAATTATGTTAGCAGAAACTAGAAAGTTTATTAGAATATTATATTTTTAATTTCAATTTACTTGCAATTTGTAGCAGTTTACAATTAAGTTAGTAGAAAGTTTATTAGAATATTTTTAGTTTCAATTAATTTGTAATTTATAGTTGTTTACATTTAAGTTAATAGAAACTAGAAATTTTATTAGAAAATTATATTTTTAATTTCAATTTATTTGAAATTTGTATTAGTTTACAATTAAGTTAGTAGAAAGTTTATTAGAATATTATATTTTTAATTTCAATTTATTTTTAATTTATAGTAATTTGCAATTATATTAGTAGAAAGTTTAATAGAATATTATATTTTTAATTTCAATTAATTTGTAATTTGTAGTAGTTTACAATTAAGTTGGTAGAAAGTTTATTAGAATATTATATTTTTAATTCTGATTTATTTGTAATTCTGTATAATTTTAATATCCATATTTTTAATATAGGATATGGATATGTCAAAAAATATCCCTATTGATTTGGAAATAGATGACGACCAAATTTCCATAGCTGAGGAGGATGACCACGTCCCTGAAATGTAAATTAATACAAATACTAGTGGAAGTTGTTCACAATTTCAAGATCGTTATTCGCCGAGTGTAAGCACAACCTCCAAATATGCTAGGATAACTTTCAATGTATGGGATCATTTCGATCCAGAATTCAAAGATAAGACCGGTGGTGACACAAATGACGAGATGTAAATACTGTAAGAAATTCTTAACTCCTAAACTATCTAATGGGACTGCTAATTTGAATAAACATAGTGATGCATGTGTCAAAAAACATAAAAGAGACAAGGAGCCTACTCAATCAATACTTCAATTCAATAAGGATAATTCGGTAAGTTCTTGGAACTATGATCCTTTAGTAGCTAGAGAGTCTCTAGCATGTTTAATTGCTATAAAAGATTTACCATTATGATTTGGAGATTGTAATAGTTATGAAGATCATATTAGAAGATCTTATTATCCAAACTTTAAAAGAGTTTCTAGAAATACCACTAGGAGTGATTTGATTAAAGTTTATGAAAATATGCATAAAGAATTCATATATGAATTAACTTCATTAAACTTTTGTATTGAATTGACATATGATATTTGGGGCGCTAATTCCAAATAAAATTATTTAAGTGTAGTTGCACATTAATTAGATTCAAAATGGATGATGCAAAAAAGAATAATTAGTTTTTAAATCGTTGATAATAAACATACTTCTAAAATTATTAGAGAAAGAATTTTAAATATTATTGAAGAATATGGTATAGTGAACCTCATTATCTCTATCACTTTAGATAATGCTACCATAAATACAAAGGCCATAAAATTACTTAGCAATTTGGTAAGTTCATACACAGGAGGATTCTTACTACATCAATGTTATGCATGTTAAATCATCAACCTTATCGTCAAATCAGGTATGGATGTTATTAGTGTATATATTGAAAATATTCGATCAACTATTGCTTATATTCATGCTTCTAATCTACGTGTAGCCAAATTTAAAAGATATTGTATAACTCAAAGATTAAAACCAAGAAAATTCTTAATATTGAAAAATACATTACCATATAAAATTCTAATTACTATGTTTTACAATTCAAAAATAGGTTCATTAGTATTGAAAGATGAAGATTGGTTTATTTGTGAAAATTTATAAACTTTTTAGACATTTTTTAATGAAGCTACTATTGCATTATATGGTATTTATTATCATACTTCTCCAATTATTTTACGTCATATCTTTTTTATTGCTGAAATATTTTGTAAGGAAAGATGTGACCCTATATTTGAACCCATTATAACACATATGCAAGAAGTATTTTTGAAATATTAGTTCTTAATTCCTTTATTATATTCATTTGCTTTTATTTTAGATCCTAGGGGTAAATTAAATAGTCGTTCTAATTTAATTAGCTACATTTTTACATATTTTGAGATAAATTATAATTTTGAATATATAAATACTCGTGACAAGTTTTTTGAAGTGTATAGTATATATAAGACTAAGTTTAGCAGCAGTCAATAATAAGACACTCCACAACAAATTGAAGAATAAGTCTTTTTGGAGCATGATAGGTTTTTGTTCTCAAGAGCGTGGTCGTGACTCATCATCAACATCATCAAGTTCAAATCAACTACTACTACCAATGAATCTACAACAATCCTCTGAGCTTAACTAGTATATTGAGTTAGAGCCTGACATTGATCCTAATGATGAGAACTTTAAAGTTTTGGACTAGTGGCAAAAGCATTAACCAAGATTCTTGGTACTTTCATAATTACCCTGTGACGTTTTAATAATTCCGATATCCATGATTTCTTCAGAATCTATTTTTAGCACGACTAAGATGATAGTAGATGAGTAGAGGACTTCGTTGGCTCATGAAATAGTTGAGGTGCTAGCATGTGTTAAAGATTTGAAAAAAGCGACAAAGCGAAATCAAGACACTATTTGTATTTGTAATGAAGAATTGGCCAAAAATTTCAACAACTTATACATGAACGATGGTGATGAGTCATAGACTCATAAACTCATAATTAATGATATACTAGTTTTTACAAGTAATAATTTGAATTGTAATAAATGATCATCAATAAAATCAAATTTTAAAATTTCAAATTTATTTGTTTCTTTATTTTTTTAACATTATTATTATTATTCTAAATAATTTTCTTAATAGTTTTGTTTTTAAAATTTTTTTAATTAACTATTCAATTTCAACTTATATGATATATCCTATTTAATTATTATTAATTTTTTAACAATAGAAAAAAATAACTATTTAGTTTATGTTATCAAATTTTTAAAAATAAAAATTCAATTAAAAAATTTAAACTTAATATGTTTTAAAAATTATATTTAGTTTAAACTTAACCTGTTTAAAAAAAAGTTATAAAAACAACAAATAGTAATAAAAGAGAAAAAAAAAAAAAAGGGGCCGAGAATAAGTCAGCCCATTTTGCCACCTAAGTATCGCCGGTAGGGAAATGTGAAATGCGAGCAACGTGTGTCAGAACATAGAGGCTTCAAGTATCGATATTGTCTTGGGTACATAATATGCACCAACAATTGTAGGATTCACCAAATTGACCTGACGATACTTCAAGACATGGATTTAGCGGATTTGAACAATGGTCCTGAGCCAAATAACTAAAATATGCCCTAACAATGTCATTTGAATCAACTAAAAGGGTATTTAGTACATGGTTTAAGTGCTTGCAGCATACGTGGGAATGATTTGTGGAGCATACATTTCAATTTGAATGCTTGCATCCACTTTCCAATGGAAAAACAAGTAATCCAATTATTTTTGTTTGATTTTTTCTCCAATTTATTCCAATTACTATGGTCTAGTGATCGCGCATTTAGATTCAAAACGACGTTCTTTTTTCATCAGATTATTATTCTCATTTGAACAAAAACTGTTAGTGACCTTGTAAATGTCTTTGACAGACAGATTGTCTTTGCCAAACAATCAACTCTGCGTCAAGCAGTCACAGATTTAAAAGAATCATATTCAATTTAATTCCTTTTTTAAAGATGAAATTTGACACGAAATATTACATCCCTAATGACTATCACTCCTAAATCCTCTTTTGACTGAAACCTCCACCTCACAGTCCCTCTTCCAAATACCAAATTGTAACAGATAGTGCAGTTCTGTTTCTTTAGCTTACAGAAAAGAAAGATGAAATTACAAGTGATGTAAGGTCAAAATTGAAAAGAGAACTCAAACATCATCTGGTAATATCAGGATAGGCAAGATGACGTGTTGGATTAGCATGCTAATCATCAGGCTCCATGGTAGGACTCTTTGAGCAGCTCTCCTTCTCATGGAGTTCCAATAACTTTGTTTCCGGATTACAGAGCCCTACAAGGACAGGAGTTATTAGCTCACCTCCTTTTCCATCTGGTTCACTTTAAGATAGGATATTAAGTATAACAAATAACATGAAATTTTATTTTCAGTTTACGTATACTTTTATATGCTTAGGATTATAATAAATTAAACATGGTTAATCTAACCAAACTAACTGCAATTACTCTCCCAGTTTTCAAAACGGTTTTGTCTTGTTTTCATAACATATCCTAATAGTTATCTGTGTTTAGTCTAAAGGTTAGAATATGAGTGGAGGGATAGAACACTTCATCTCCATGAAAAAAGCCAATCGTGATGTTCCCAGATTCTTCAAAAAGTAGGATATCAGATAATTTGTAGAATTTCACTAATTATTTCCTCCTGTTTTATCGTCACAGTGAGAAGAAAGACCAACCTGAACACTTGGGAATATCCCACACAGCAATAGAAGTGGATGTACACTCTGGTGAACACAAAGCTTGGTTGTTCTCATGGTTGACATTCATAGCAAGCATCCATGCACCAATTGTTACATCTTCATTGCTAAACATGCGAAAGCTGCATTTCAAAGAAGGAACAAACTATATCAGGTACGAATCAACCCCAAAACAAGCACGAGTTAGTATAGGCATCCTCATTATCATCTTCACTAGAATTCATTGTTTTGGAGGCAACCAAGAGGCATTTGCATTGCACCATGACAAAAGTAATTTCTTGGACCTGTAAACCCTTCTTCAATAAGATAGGTTTTATAGGCAAATGAAACAGCACTAACACCCAAACATGAGTTAAAAATCATCTCAAAGAAACTAGAAACTTTGGCTCTTCAAATGTTTGTAAGCCCCAAGATAACAATTAAAACAATGACCCAATCACCACAGTGAGATGTTCTCAAGTACGATTATAAATGTAAAGTATCTACAGCATATGATAATCATCCTATATCAACCAAGGGGACAACACAGACCAAGGACTCAAAACCCACATTAGCCTGACATTTTTCATCTTTATGGCGAGCCAAGGTCAAGACCGCCACTAAGGGTGGATAGAAATAATTCATTGGAAAGTAATGCATGTCAATTGTGGGTAATAAAAATCATGAAAAACATATCCTCCCCACTTGGTCAATCTAAATAATGGGTGGTACCCTGATCCAAAAATATCTAAGCTAATTTGGCTTTTTATTTGTTAGGAATGTAAAATGGAGGACATGTTTGGAAAGTGGTACACATTTTTGTCAACCAGAAAGCCTTACATGAACCAAGAGAAGGGAAGGAGGAAAGTAAAGCAGAAGTTATACCTTTCAAGAGTCAACAAATTATGAGTAGTAAAATACAAGGGCACTTCAAAATACCAAGACACAAGCACACAAGGTCAAGTATCCATATAAATTTACTATATATAGGATATATATCAAACAAATGAGTAAATTCTAGTAGATAAAAACTTAAAATTAGGACGCTAAAGTGGAACAACAGAGAACAATTAGGGAGGAGGTCCCATCACGGAAAAGAAGGTCGCTGAGAAGTGAGAAAACAAACTTGCCTGTTGTTTCTAAGAGCAACCAAGCTTGCAACAACGTCAGCAGAAAGAGCATATATTGGACCATAAGCATGAAGAAAGTACTCCTTCCCAAGCAAATGGGATAGTGGCTCATACCTGCAAAAATTTATCACCGTGAACAATGGTGAATTTGTGATAAGAGAGAGATATAACAATTACTGGTAATTAATAAAACCTTGTCACTTGATACTTACTGATGGTGCTAAAGGACTATAATTCAAAGTAATACTACACCTATTTTATATATTTCGGTGTGCAATTACAAACAAACATGTGGCATTAGCATTTTTCTTAGTCCAACCCATATAATACTGCTTACCAATAGATCCTTTCAAGGCTTATTAAAAATTTAGTTCATCCTTGATTCTAAAGTACCCTCTCCAATATTGCATGCACGCCCTCCTAAATTTTGACAGTTAAAAATCTTAAGAGTCAGTGAATTGAGTTTGCACAATTATATACAAACTTGTTGCAGTAGCATTTTTCTTAACCTGCCCTCTACTAACAGTATTTACCAATGAATCTACAAACTATTAATAGTAATTTAGTGCATCCATAATTCTAAATTACCCCTCCAATTCTGCATGTATGCCATCGAGATTTTTGACAAGTAAAATGCATTAAGGATCATTTAATGAAAATCACAAATATGAAACCACAATCAAGAACAACTAACCATTTCAGCTTTGGATCAGTGAAAACTGGGCCTTTCTTCATGCAGCCAAGGTAAGTCTGGGAGTGAGAACGCTCTTTTGCCAAGAGCAAGGAAAGGCGATCTGACATTATAGGGGAAAGAAAGCATCAGTTAAATGCCATCTGCAGCAAAGAAAATGATTACATTGAAAATGATAAAGTTTCATCTTCTCACCTGGCCTTAAATATATGTCATCATCAGCTTTAACATAAAACTCAGATTCATAAAGGGCATAGGCAGCTTTAAAGAATGCCAAACTGTAATGAAGAGGGAGAATATTTACTATGAACTAAAAAAAAAAGAACAAATGTTGATCACAAACTAGCACTAACGTTTTGTATGGAAGCTTACTATACTCCTCTTCAATATCCAATAGCAGGAAATCATCATACTCTGCAATCTCCTTCTTGAGTTCCGACATCTTTGATTTATCATTTGTTTTGCCAATGACAAATCTGAAAGTGAGACCAGTGGATTCTTCTAATCTACACTCATTATTCCAATTTAATCAAAATAGGATCAGTAAAAATACCTTCAATATAATAATGCAAAAATGGTCTAAATAGTAAACATATTCGGTGGCTATACTATTTTAAGCCTTCAAAAATTCATGGAACAATGTCAAAGAATAGTGTTTTAGAGTTTTCAGATGTAGCTTCATCCATAGGAGAAGAACATAGCAGATTCGAAATAAGAATTAGATAGCTAGTTTGGGCTGAATTGCTGATACCGTGAGAATGCTAGTAGATTGTGGAAAATGAAAGGCTTGGATTCAATTGATCGACTATAAACAAATATATATGTATATATAACAGTAGTCAGTAGCAGAGGGTAATACAGAAAGTGAACACCAATTAACACCCTAAACTACAAGAGCTGAATAAGAAATTGCAATGATAAGATTACAACTATATAATACATCATGTAATAAAAACCAGGTTCACAGTGTTCCTTGTGCGTGGTTATATAGGGATTGATCGTCTCTAACAAAAGCAACCCATGATTTGGAGTTAATATCTAACATAGAACATCCTTCCTGTCCTCTTTAAGATTCTGTTGTTGGGGGTTGAGAAAAACTTATAGGCTCTTCAGGTTCATATCTGTCTCAGAAAGATTATAGTCTCTAAGATCGAGTTTCCTTGTTGATTTTAGTTTAGAATTCACCATCTTCCTAGCATATCCCAAGTCGTAAATTATTTCTGGCACCTTATCTGTCCATGATAGCATTTTCTCCGCAAAAGACCAAGTTACTTTGCTACCAAAACCTCCCGGATTTAACTTTAACCTCAGTCCCAGGTCGTATACCAGCCGTATACCATATATATTAATCCCAATTATGCTAATTTAGTCCACCCATTTGCACCATGATCTCAAGCCTTAAACCCAAATATAAGGATCCCAAGTCTACCCATTTCCTTCATCAGTGTAATATCTCACTCATTTGTCTCAAACAGTTGTCTGACAATCATTCATTGAAAGGCTCCAGCATATCTAGTTCTATGCAAGTGATATAACACTTGAATTCAAAGTCCAAGGTCCAAACAAAAAGGTAAAATGTATTTGATTTGAATTTGATAAAAAACGCATAAGAAAGCGGAAAAAAAAAGGGCTATAAACTTATGCCTTTGAAGCCCCTGTTGATCGGGCGGCATCCAAGTCTTCCTCAAAGACTGTCTCCGACCGACCGATCCGAACCCGGTTTGGATCCCAACAAAGCCCATGACCTTGTGCCGCTTGCTGGTATCCCCACCAGCCAAATCGGCACCGTGGCCATCACTATTACCAGCACCCCTCTCCCAAACTACTCGAACCGATCTGGGGTCGCCGTGAGGGCACTTGTAGCCACTGATCGGCCGGAGAAGTGAGACGAGTCCGAATAAGAACCCGGCGATCCCAACGACGAGGCAGGCGGAGACGATGAAGGTAGTGGATCTGTGTCGAGCAGAGGTCTGTTGGCGAGCGTGGAAGAATTTGGGGGAGGAAGGCATGGTAGTAGAACTAATGGTGGTTCAGAAGAAGAAGAAGAAAAAGAAAAACCCTAGAAACTAGTATTTCTAGGGTTTCTGTGGTTGTACGGACAATTTCATCAGAGAGAAGAGGGAGAGTGTTTTGGAAGGAGTCGTCAGGTGAGTGAGAGGGAGCCTTCCGTTATCGGCCGTTGGGCAGTTCCGTTTGATGTTCGCAGCTTTTTCATCATATGCTTATTGGGCCCATCCTCCCTTTTGCTTCGACCCCAATTCTCTATTTATTATTATTTTCTTTTAACCCAGTGAAAAGGGACAAATGACACTATCCCCTTAACTTTTGCCAATTGTCACACTTTGCTCCGAGATAGTTTTTGACTTCTGCACATTTTACCATAAAATTGACCCAAAAAATCTCACTCTGCTCCAATAAAAGCATAAAGCAAATATCCACACTTCTTAAGTGACAGAGAGTATCAAATGGCCAAACAAAGATGCATGGAGATAACAGAAGAATAAAATTAGCAGGTTAATTGTTAAGAAGCCAATTTTGGGCAAAGCCAAGGTGATATTATTTTTGTCAGTCTTGGGGTTAAAGTGAGATTATTTTTCCTATTTTGTGAATGTGCCAAAAGTCAATTATTTTAGGACAAATTGTTGCACTTGCAAAAGTTCGGACAAAATGGTCATTTGCCAAAAACAATCTAGAGATCTATTAATCTAGAAAGATTATAATAAATTACCTAAGACCCTTTTTCGAAAAAATTAAACCTAACCTACATTTTTTAGGCTGATTATTACTACAGCTTGTATTTTCAACCATTTTTAAAAGTGAGATGACAATCTCATCCCTCACTCCAAAATAGGAATCTGATTAATTAATGTTGGAGCTATTGACAATACTGGAATCTACTACCGGAACCACTGATAAGATCTTCACTAATGATAAACAATAAACAACTATAAATTGTCGTCAAGGTGTGACCATGTTATCTGTAAGAAAATATTCTGTCTCTTGCAAAATAGGTTTCACGGCGATATTTTTTCAAGATATAATGACCAATTTTTGATTAAAATCTTCAGCTAAGAATGAACTCCCTAAGACAAAAAATGGACAATCATATCACAGAAAAGTATCTTTAGCAATATTCTTACCGCAGAAAATTGGTATTACCATCGTTTCTAATATATTTACCAAATATAATTAATTGTCCAATTAATTATGTAAAGTAAATATGCAGAAAATTATAATATAGATGCTGTAACACCGAAAAGTAAAAACTTAATTACTTGGTTCAACTATCTCTCGATAGTCTACATCTAATGGGCCAGATCCAGAAAAATAAACTTATTAGTAAAGATTAACGTGAGTACGAATACCAATCAAATTTAAAAGATTCTCTCTCTTAAATATTACAATATGCCATTATTTTTTCACTAATCTATCTAGCGAACTCCCCTTGACTTGATGTAATTCCTTTCGTTCGAACTCCTTTCAGATTTCACGGAACTTACTTTCTCTCGAAGACTTGTTGCACTTCTCTCGAAGCACTTATACTTCTCCAAAAGTACTCTCACGACTAAGGATCCTTCCTAGTCTCACAAAACAAACTATGGATAGAGTTAACTAAGTATTACTCTAATAGTAATCTCAAACATACATGGCATACATAGGACTCTAACCTAAACTCTTATTTATAATGTTTGAGATCTTCTAATCTTCGGCAATCTGTAAGATATGCTTTCTTCAATATAAATGCTGATTGGAAGTCAATAGTCAAAGATAAGATTTTCGCAATCAAAGCTGATATGATATTATTGCTGATTTTGCACAATGATGTTACAACATTGGTCTTATTTAAACAGTCAGATTTGTATTTTTTCAAAAAGAAATGTTAATTTGTTATCTGAAATAAAAATTTCGTTTTTGGTACAAATTAATCAAATAAAAGGTATTCACACACAAAAAGAATCAGTTAAAAATTAATAAGGAAACGACATATCAAAATATAAAAATTTACACTTTCATATAATAAAATAGTTTCCATTAAATTGTAAGCCATAAAAAACAATCAAATAGATTTAATCAAATAAATAAACTCTAATTGATTATTGCAAGAAATATTAACCAATTAATATTAGCAATCACACTATAATCAATCTTCATTAAAACATGCATAAATAAGAAAGAAATATGTGAATATAATTTTCGTACAAGATAAACATTAATCATTGATATTTCTGATCAAAACACAACTAATTGAACAGATTTTCAATCATATGACAGCTGTGAAATTCAAACAAATACGTTCAAAAATGTCCGGTCAAATATTCCAATGATGTTGCAACATCAATCCATAATCACTGTCAATCAATACAGACAATGATGTTGTAATATCTCAAATGATAATAGAGTGCCATTTCAATTGGAAAACTCTTTTTAGTCTTTTAACCACAAACCAAATTGGTAGTAATATTATTCATGAAAAAAGTTAACTAGATTAGTTATTAGCCTAATTAGGTCAGTTTATATATAAATTTCAGAATAGAAAATTTTAAAAACTAGATTAGTTACTATATAAAAGAAAATGTAAAAGGTAGTTTAGAGAGAGAAAAAAAAAAAAAGAAGTAGTGTCTTATGTCTCTTGGCTGCTACCCAAGAGAAAAAGAAAAAAAAAAAGTAATGTTTTACGTCTCTAACTAGACGGTTTTTTTTTTTTATTTGTAATTATAGTATTCATTGTAAAGAAATGAATAGTATTCATTTGTTTGTAATTATAGTATTCATTGTAATTATAGTATTTGTAATTAAATTTGGCATTCTTTTCTTTATTTTTATGACTTCAACGTATTTCATATATAAACCTTAAAGTTCTATATTAAATATTTAGACTTTGTTACTCTGTAAAGTAATTAATGAGTACTTTTATGTAGAAAAAATTGTTAGTCCTCCTTAGGAATTAGACAAGCTTGCTCGGTTTTTTTTAGTTTGCTTTTAAGTAGAGCAGAGGCCCTCAATGCCTCTCATTTGCCCAAGACCGTTGTTTTAAAAGGATATGTTTGTAGAAGGGAAAAGTAGAAAGAAAGAAAAGGATGGAGGAAAAAGTAAAGAGAAAATAAAAAAAAAATGAGTGTTTGGTAAGAAAAAAAATTGAGGAAAAAAAAAAAACTGATCGGGGTTCGATTCCCTGGATGCGCATCAATTCTTTAATTTTTATCAATTAGAGCTAGTTCAGTTAGTTCAAGACTTGAGGGATGTGTGTGTCAATCTGAGAGGGGGTCAGGAGTTTAAGCCTTAGTAGAGTGTGTGTTACTTTTGTTTTAATTTGTAGTAAATAATAGTCATTAGTTAAGTTTTATTTTTTCTTTTTAAAAAAAGAGAGAACAAAAGAAAAACAGATTAAAAAAAGGACGTGGATCCCACCATTTGTAAGTATCTCCAAATAGGAAAGAAAATTAGAAAGAAAAGGTACTATAATTACAATGAATACGAAATTACATATTTATCCTCAAAATTTAAAATAAATTAGTATAATTAAAATGGGTGAATTGTAATTTTATAATCAGGGTAATATTATTTTTATACTTTGTATTTAGATACTTTGTTGAAATTGTATATTATATTTTAGCTATTATCATTTGAAATTTGTAACAAAGTTACACCATGACATCAATTAAAGTAGTTAATTTACTAATATGTCATTTAAAAAATTAAAAATAAACCATATAAAAACTGATCCAAGAATAAAGTTATTAAATCATTTTAGTAAATTAATTGCTCTAAACTGATGTTAGAGTATAAATTTGTTATAAATATTAAATTAAAAGGTCAATGTTGATAATAATCTAAATACAAAGTACAAATTAAACAAAATATAAAGATGATATTATCATTGGTAAGAAAAAAAAGTTATGTTATTCCTTTACAATTTAGCACTTTCTTTTCTTCATTCACACCAAATAACGAGGAAAAAATATTTTTCTTTCCATTACCCAAATTTTTTTCTCTCAATTTTTTTTTTCCTTCTTTTTTTCTTTCCATCCTACCAAACATGCCCAGCTGGAGTTAGGTCTAGCATTGTTTATATACTCATTTGTTTCTTTGTGGAAAAAACACGGTGCTAATCTCTAATTCTAGTTTAATAATAGTGTAGTGCAAATTGAGAAGAAATGTCATGGCCATAAATTTTACAAGTCTTTGAATGTAGGTTTTTATGTATGATTTTATTATTATTAAGTAGGAACTGTCCAATTCCTATCACTAATGAGTTTCATGATACGAGAAAAATGACTAATGAATTATGACATTGTGTTGCCCAAGGTTGTTCGAAAGAGACAAAAAAAATAATGACCCAAAAAAAAAAAACTAAAAAAAAAAGGGATGTGTTGACCATTTCTGATTTTATGTGTTACTTTTTCTTTTTTTCATACACATTTTTGTTGTAGTTTCCTGTGTTGAATGGAATTATGGAAGTCAATTGTTGTTTTACATTTTATGTCGTTCTTCTCCTCGTTTGTTTACTAATTCGTAGTTTACTTGAACTTTTTGTTTCTTTGAGGTTTGATGTCGTTTTACTTTTTGTGTCGCTTTTATACTTTCATGTCGTTGTTTGATACGTCAACTCATCGTTGTTCTCTTAAAATATGCAGCAGGTATTATTTGACCGAAAGCAATAAGAGTATGAAAATACAGAAAATCGTACAGCTGGCGCATTCGTGGAATCTCACGTGGGCCACTTGGCAATTATAAACACCGTTGGATATCATCCAACGACCTAGATTTACGAAGTCCTTGTGTCGTGTCGTGTCGTGTGGAGGGAGTGGCAAACTGATAACGGTCACGAGCCTCCTGGCTCGTCACGTCAGCAAGTCCTCACCCCACAACCCAAGAAAACAAACCAACCAGAGACACGCACCTGGCAAAGCAGTCTCAATCTCGCTTGTTTCCAGTAAGTTGCAAGTTCCTTCAACGACCGAAAAACACGGCAAATTAACCCTTCTTCTCCTAGTCCTGCCCGATTCTTGAATTGAAATCGGATTAGGGTTCATTCCTCTGCACCGGTCAAGCTTCGAATTTTCTTCTACTTGTTTCTTGGGCTGTAAGTTTTTGAAATCTTAAGCAGTTTTAATGGAGGTTTCCAGGGGTGGTTTCTCGACATGTTACTTGCTTTTCCGGCGCTGGAATCGATGGGGAATCTTCGAAGCCGTCGATTCGGGTTCTGGGTCATCGAGATTTCAGGGTTTCTTTCGGACCCAGAAGGTTTCCGGCGGCTTTGAGGACCGAGTTTTCGGACAAGGGGCATATGGAGTATTATTATAAGGTGGGTCAAAGTCAAAGTCAAACTCCAAGGTGTGGTACTGTTAGTACCGGTGGGAAGAAGAAGATGATGAAGAACAAGGACGACGTAAAGGAGAAGTCGAAATTTCTCAAGGCCTTGTCTAACTCCAACAACTTCAGCCCTTTCGCTGATATGGATCATCAAATTCAGGCCAACTTGGTTTCGGTATAATAATCCTTGCTTCTCTTTTTGTCACTTATGGACATAATGTTTTTATTCTTTATATAAGCATTCTCTTAATTTATCTTCAATTTTGTTTTACTGTTCAATTTCAAATTTTGATTGTATTTGGTCTTGAATTAGTGTTTTATTATGAAATTCTCTGTTTATTTTCTTCATGTTATGTGTTCTGTTCATACTTTGTTAGATTATGCCATTGGACTGATTGTTTTGTTGCTTGTAAAGATTTTGAGTTCTGAAAATAGTTTATTGGAACCTAACGAATTTAAATGCTCAATGTCCATGAAGCAGCCGATGTATTGCTTAAACAACTTGAAGAGATAAGAGCAGAGGAGGAAGAACTGAAAAGGAAAAAGAAACAAGAGAAAGCCAAAACTGAAAGCTGTGCGGCTGGCAAGCATGATTCAAAAATAAAGATAGCTGAAGATACCGTGTAGAGGCTGATCAAATACTTAGTTCAACATGCACACTTATGATCAATTGTCAAATACACGTATGCTCTTTGATCAGTATCGAATTCAAATACACGAGGTAGTTATCCAGTAGTCATTCTTCCAATGAAATATCATGAGCTATATAGCCGCTAAAGGTGATCCAAGAAAGAATTTCTTAGCCGAAGAGAACACAACACTAAGGAAAAATATAATTGTAATGACTTTTTTTTTTTNGTTGGTGAATTGCAAATGACACATAGATAACTTATGTTACCCCGTTTGGTGGAAGGGGCAAATACAAACTGCGCATAGGCATTCCTAGCTAGAAGGAATGACTACAGAGGTGACAGGAGATCTTATGTGGGAATGATCTATAGAGGGCTAGCCACCCCTGCATAAATTGGTCGAGAGCTAGAGCTGTTCTATTGACGAGCCTGAGGCAGGACCAAACCAGTTAGCATGGCCGTAGGCGGATTGCGTTGAACAGGCTGGCTTGGTGTGAGTGCCACGCACCGCGCGAGCGGGAATCATGTATGGGCATGACCCCCTTGACAACTTACATAGATATATAGACTTCCTGATAATATGAGAGAATTTTGCTAATATAAAGTTTTTAGATAACAGAATAACAATATGGTTTTTGATAAAGCTAGAAGAAAAGCCTTTTTTTCGTTCTCTTAATATTGGAACAAATTAAAGGGCCAAGTCCTAGGCTCAATGGGGTTGCGTGAGTTGTTGGGGGGCCAGGAGATCGAGCCTCGGTAG
The DNA here is from genome assembly GCA_002914805.1 of Parasponia andersonii. NCBI lineage: Eukaryota > Viridiplantae > Streptophyta > Magnoliopsida > Rosales > Cannabaceae > Trema > Trema andersonii. The sequence continues at coordinate 336,589 of JXTB01000325.1, read as the reverse complement.
GTAAAAATAATTCTAGCACTAAGTAAAAAAAAAATTTAAAAGGGCCAAGTAAGCATTCTAAACATGTTCTACATGCTACAGTTACCCTCCAAATACAACCAACATAAAAAGAAAAAAAATTCTTTTACTTATTTTAAGGAGGGATACTTGTTCACCATTAGAAACTAATCTTCCTGAGTGAATTCTAAACACCAATTGTATCAATGTGTCACCAATATAGCTTTCTGTAAAATAGAATTCAAATAAACATATTTAAATAGTTTTGATATATAATCAATGTCAAACTAAGGGATTGTAGGAATTTTTCATGAAAGGAACAGTAAGGCTTTGTTTGGTAGGAGAAATTTGTATGAGGATGGAGAGGGATGGAAAGAGAAGAAGTAAAATAAATTATTTTGTAAGAGGGATTGAGAGAATGAGAGGAGAAGTGGAGGGATGAGATTTCTCTCCTAGCATACCATTTTGAATCCTCCTATTAATGGAAGGATTCAACCTCTTAATCTTCTTTTTATGTAAAACGAAAAAAGTACCCTCTTAAAAAAAAATTTAAAAAATGATGAAATGGATAATTTAGTAAGTTTATAAATAAATACATTCCTTTCATTTTAGTCACCACCCCTCTTACCAAATAATTTTTATTAGGAAGTTATAATGAAAAGATCTTTTCACTCTTTATTGTTACTTTGCTATATGAATTATACTATTTAGTCTCATATTTTAATAGCACTATAAATTATTATGGAATTCACATGTCAAATAATAAAAACAGTAGAATAAAAAATAATCTGAGTACTCTCTTCGATGAAAAAGCAATCAAATATATCAAGCTTAAGGAAAAATCTTGTGATAATATTTTTATTTTTATTTTTATTTTTAAGTTTTAATTTTAGGAGAACATAGTTGTTTTAATTTTAGGAGAACATAGTTGCATACTTACATAAGTAAGGCATGATTAGGTTATGTAGTATTTTGCAGCACAACGTTTATATTTTATTGTTTCTTTTTTTTTGTTTTTGGTTTTTTTTTTTGTGTTTTTATTTTTATTTTGGTTTATGCATACAAAACAAAAAATGGGCCACGTTGGTAAGAAGGCCCGCTCATATAGGTTAGGAAAAGGCCCACTTTAGCGAACGTAGTCTTGTTTCCTACAAGTAAAATGCCAAGTCATTATTATTAGCATGTATGTATAATAAGAACCAGAATTATAGTTATTTCCCTTTCAATAATAGTTTTTAACTAAATAATTGGTTGATAAAACTTACCATTTTTGTGATTACTTTAGTATATAAAAATTGGGTTAAAAGTTTCTATATTTACTCACTAGAATATATACTTTGAGATGTTCTGAGATGTTCTTATATCAAAGAAACTAAAGGCAAAGAAAACTAGCTTCTGCAGACAGAACTATATCTCTTGATCTGTTGTTCACTACTAATTGAATCAGGTTGTGAGTAAACCTAAGTTCTAGTTCTACATTTAATGTGTTTTTTTTTTTGTTTAGGTTTTGGTTTTGTTTCTGTAAAATAGAATTCAAATCGACATATTTAAACAATTTTGATATATACTTGATGTCAAACTCAATGGGATTATAGGAATTTTCATAAAATGAATACTAAGGCTTTGTTTATTAAGAGAGATTTATGGAAAAATGGAGAGAGTTGGAGGGAGAAAAGTAGAAGGAGAGGTAAAATAGATTGTTTGTTAAGAGGGATTAAGAGACTGGGAGGAGAAGTAGTTGGATGAGCTCTCCATTCTATCCCACCATTTTTAATCCTCCAATTAATGGGAGGATTCAACCCATTTTTTCTTCTTTTTATGTATAATGAAAAAACTACCCTCCTTAAAGATCTTTTAAAAATGATGAAATAGGAAATTTGGTAATTTCATAAATAAATACTCTCTTTCTATCTTACTTCCAATCCTCTTGCCAAATGATTTTTAGTAGCAAGTTCTGATTAAAGGAGTTTTTTACTTTCTATTATTGTTTTGTTATATGAATTTCACTATTTAGTCTCATATTTTAATAATACTACAAAGTATTATGAAATCCACATGTCAAGTAAATAGTAAAAATAGTAGAATAAAAAATGATCTTATTACTCTCTTCGTTGAAAAAGCAATCAAATATATTAAGTTTGCGGTAGGATCTTGTGACAACATTTTTATTTTATTTTTAAGTTATAATTTTAGGAGAACATAGTTGCATACTTGTATAAATAAGACATGGCCAAGTTATATAGTATTTGATGGCACAATGTTTGTATTTTATTGTTGTTTTTTTTCGTTTTTGGTGTCTTTTTTTTGTTTTTGTTTTTTTTTTTTAATTTTTGGTTTATGCATGCAAAACAAAACATAGACTATTTTAGTAAGGAAAAGATCTACTCAAATAGGTCAGGAAAAGACCCACTTTAGCAAATATGGTCTTATTCCCTACAAGTGAAACACTCAGTTAGCACTCTTAACATGCATGTATAATGAAGACCAGAACTCTAGTTATTTTCCCTTCAATAAGAGTCTTTAACTTAATAATTAATTATTAAAACTTAACATTTTTGTGAGTTCTTTAGTCTATAAAAATTAGGCTAAAAGTTTCTATATTTGCTCATCTGAATATATGCGTTGAGATGTTCTAAGAAGTTCTTATATCAAAGAAACTAAAGATAAAGAACGAACGACTTCTGCCCAACAAGTCTGACAACCCACAGCTGATCTACATTTTTTGGTCTGTTGGTCGCTACTCATTGAATTGGGTAGCAAGAAAACCAAAGTGCTAGTTCTATTATAAAGGTGGTTTTTTTTTATTAGTCTTGGATTTTTTTTTTTTTTTGTAAAATAGAATTCAAATAGATATATTTAAATAATTTTGATATGTACTCGATGTCAAACTCAAAGGGATTGTAGAAATTTTTCATGAAAGGAATACTAAGACTTTGTTTGGTAGGAGAGATTTGTGAGAGGATGGAGAGAGGTGGATGGTGAAAAGTAGAACTAGAGGTAAAATGTATTGTTTGGTAAGAGGGATTGAGAGTGTGAGAGGAGAAATAGAGGGACAAGCTCTTCGTCCTAGTCCACTATTTTTAATTCTCTTATTATTGGGAAGATTTAACCTTTTTTTTCTTCTTCTTTTTATGTAAAATGACAAAACTATCTTCCTTAAAAAGATCTTTTAAAAATGATGAAATGGATAATTTTATAAATAAATACTCCTATTCCATCTTATTCATCATTCCTCTTACTAAATAATTTTTATTAGGAAGTTATGAAGAAAATATCACTCTCTATTATTGCTTTGTCGTATGAATTCCACTATTCAGCCTCACATTTTAATAGTACCACAAATTATTATGGAATCCACATATCAAGTTATAAAATTGATAGAAAAAAAAATAATCTTAGTACTCTCGATGAAAAAGCAATCAAATATATTAAGCTTGTGGGCGAATCTTGTGATAATATTTTTATTTTTATTTTTAAGTTTTGATTTTAGGAGAACATAGTTGCATACTTGCATAAGTAAGGCATGGCTGGGTTATATAGTATTTGGTGGCACAATGTTTATATTTTATTGTTATTGTTTTTTCGTTTTTGGTTTTGTTTTATTTTGTTTTTATTTTGTTTTTTGGTTTATGAATATAAACAAAAAATGAGCACTTTGGTAAGGAAAAGGCCCATTCAAATAGGTTAGGAAAAAGCCCATTTTGGTAAATGTAGTCTTATTCCCTACAAGCAAAATGCCTAGTCAGCATTATTAGTATGCATATACAATGAGAACCTGAATTCTAGTTATGTCCTTTTCAATAATAGTCTTTGACTTAATAGTTAGTTGTTAAAACTTACTATTTTTTTCAGTATTTTAGTCTATAAAAATTATGTTAAAAGTTTCTATATTTGCTCATTTGAATATATGCTTTGAGATTTTTCAGAGATGTTCTTATATCAAAAAAAATTCAAGGCAAAAAATGACTAACTTTCGCGCGATACATCTGACAACCCGTAACATGTCTATATCTCTTGGTCTGTTGGTCACTATACATTGAATCGGGGAACAAGTAAACCAAAGTTCTAATTCTATAATTAATGTATTTTTTTGTTTTTTGTTTTTTGTTTTGTTTTATTTTCTGTAAAATAGGCCACTTTGGTAAGAAGAAGGCCCACTCAGATAGGTTATGAAAAGTCCCACTTTGGCGAATGTGGTATTGTTCCCTACAAGGAAAATATCCAGTCAGCATTATTAGTATGCATGTATAATGAGAACCAGAACTTTAGTTATTTCCCTTTCAATAATATTCTTTAACTTAATAATTAGTTGTTAAAACATACCATTTTTGTGAGTACTTTAGTCTATAACAATTAGGTTAAAATTTTCTCTTGCTCACTAGAATATATGTTTTGAGATATTCCGAGATATTCTTATATAAAAAAAAAATTAAAAACAAAGAACGACTAGCTTCAGCATAATATGTTCCGCAACCTGCAGCGGAACTACATCTTTTGGTGATTAAAGGATATGGATAGGACTAATTTGGGCCAAAATGACTATTTCATTCATTTTTTTGAAAAAAAATTTTTAGGAGGGTCAAGAGCTTCTTGAATATGGAAAAAAAGTTATTTATGACTTTTTCACAATCAATAACTTTTTGACTATAGGTCAAGAGGTACTTGAGACTCCTAAAACTATCATTTTTTAAAAAATGGATAAAAAGTCATTTTGGCCTAAATTAGTCTTATTTATTTCATTTTCTCTCTCTTGATCTATTGTCTGCTCATTGAATATGGCAGTAAGTAAACCAAAGTTGTTCTATAATTAATCTGGATTTTTTTTAATGTTTTGGTTTTGTTTTTTTTTTTTGTTTCTTTTTTTCTTTTTGCCTTGTATTTTTTTTTCTTCTGTCCAATTTTTGGTGTTACCGTAAACCTTTATTCTTTTTATTTTTTTTTTCTCTCTTTTTTTTTTTTGATCTCTTGTATCTGTCGTTTTTGCAAAGTATCCTCTTAATGCCATTTTGTTGTGTGCGAGTGGTATATGTATAGAGCTGCAAATATGGACCACCTAGTCTAGCTCGTTCAAGCCAAAAGGAAAACTCGGCCCGAGTCAGGTCGACCCGAGAATAATAATGGGCTTTGTTAGTGCTATTTGGTAAAAATATTATTTTTTAATAGTATTTACAAAAACAACAAACACATTTTTTTAAAATAATTTAAAATTGGCCTCCGAGTCAAGCTGGCCCAGTGACAGACATGTACACCATATCTACAACAAAAATTACTTCATAATGGTAAGGTGATGGATGATTCATCGAAACTAAGTGAAATAATTAGTGTTGAAGAAGATGTTTTGGTGATTATGGTGCCCAATATCCCATCTGGGTATACTCTTTGATCTTTCACTCTCTCTTTATTTTTTCACTTTCTTTCATCTATTGCTATTGTTGTGATATTTGCTAACATGATTCCCTATTTAAATTATTTTATTTTCAGTGAAATTGTCGAGGATCAAAGGTATAATCTAAATGGGTTTGTTGTGAACCCTGAAGCCTTCCAATTACAAGCTCGAAATAACTCTAGTTTTACGTAAGGAATAAAATGTTGATATCGATTTCAAGGTTTTATTTTATGGATATTATCAAAGATATTATCGATGTTGAAGATATTCTAGAAAAATACCAAAATTTATCTTAAAACTCAAAATTTTGAAGAAAAATCTAAAAAATGTTAAAACAATTGATATTGCATAATTTGTACTAGTTTTATTAAAAAAATATTTATACAGTATAAGATAATAAAAGATACGTATATAGTAGAAAAACAACCGAATTTTATTTTATAGAATAATTTTAAAATCAGAATACATATCATGCTATTTTATTTAATACATCTCATATAAAAAGTTTATAAATTATAACCAGTTCTCAATTACATTGTAAATAAATAAAAATCATTAATAATATAGAATAGTTCAAATACATTCAATATCAAAATGAGTTTTTATGAGGTTAAAAGTCATAAGAGAAATTCCTATCTTGGTCTAAACAATATATTTCCCAAGTTATTCTTCCCGAGTATTCTTGAAGATAGTTATTTATATGCTACATATATTTTGATTGATTTCTTCCAATAGTAGATGTATAAATTAGGTAATTTAAATTTACCCTACTTGATGAATGTACATATTCTCGTTGAATACAAGTAATTCCAAAACTTTATCAATATATTGTAAAGAGAGAACTATGATTTATTTTTGTACTCTTTACCATAATTTCCTATTTAAAAAAAAAGTAAACAAAAAGAAGGCTTGAAAAAATATTTCGATATTTCTGTCGACATTTCAAAATGTCGATGATATTGTCGTGAAAATGTCTATTAATATCTTGATATTAGTTTATTTTTACCGATATCGATGAATCCTCGATATTACTGATATTTTACGAATATTTTACGGATATACAGGAAAAAATATCTTTCCAACCTATATCGATGCTGTGACATTTTAATCTATAGTTTTATGAGACTATTGTCTATGGTATAATTGCAACATTGTTATTTCAAACTTGTTTATTTTTTAATAAGGTTTTTAATTTATAAAATTAACTTCATAATGTTTTGGACTTGTTTTCAATGTGTTGTCATATCATCTTTCAATTTATATGTTTTCGTTATAATGGCTATGTTGATTTTTTTAAAAAACTTTTCTCTTCATTATACAACGTTCTCCTACAAGGCTACAACTGCACAAGTTGCTCTTCAAGATGATATTAGCATTGCAGAACACTCTTGAAAGGATGCATCTAGATGATCACGTTGAACAAGAGCCTAAACAACCAGACTATCTTGTAAGTGGCCTATTTAGATTTAATTTTATCATGGGTGACTAATTTGTTGTTCTATTTATTATTTCTATGCTAAAATTGGGTTCAATGGATTTATGGCCTATTGAACGTTTGTTAACTTTAAGAATTTCAACTTTAATGTTAGTTTTGTGCATAAAATCAAAGGCAGTGAGCTTACCAAATAAGCTGATGAGGAAGATATTTACCTCTAAATTAAGTACGTTTCGAGCTCAAATTGTTGTGCACTTTCAAATATTTTTATTAGTTTGATGTATTTTTTGATATATTTTTATAGTTCTTGTAAATAAATAAGAATTATGATGAATTTGTGCCTCAAAAATGGGTTTTTTAAACCATTTATATTGAAGTTGAATTCGATATGGATATAACGCAATAAAAATGAGGTAAATCATAGCTAAAATGAAGAAATGACGTACCTGGGAAGCCATGATGCCAGGCCTATAGTAAGATGGTTCTGCTATGTTATAGAATGATGCCAACTCTGGGGAATTTGAAACTCTTTTTTGGCACCGCAGCACCCCTTTCTATACTGTAGTGCCACCTTTCGCATCCTAGGTTAATAATAGATGATCAAGATCATCTTTTTGACGATCCAATGGTCCAAATTCAGTCTGCCTTAAGTTTACAAGAACCACTTCTATAAAATCTTATTTTTAAGAAGCAAAGAGGCATATGTTGATTGAGATAGAGATATATGGAGAGACAACCATGGAGAAAGAAGAAGAAGAGAAGAAGAACTCTAGTTTTGGAGTTTCAATCCTCTATTTCTTGATTTCTACTATATCACCAACACTATTCTTTATTCATACCATCTTCTTTTTAGTTTCTAGTTAGGTTTCTTTGTATTTTTTATATTTAGAAAGTGATATTATTGAAAATAAATCTTTGAAGGAAACTTCAAAAGATAAAGCACTAAGCATTGGAGTAGGAGATTGATAATCTCTAAAAACACCTTCAAGCTTATTTGAAGGGAGAATTCTACAACTTTTCTCTCTTTAATTTTTTATTTCATCAACTCATTGTATTAAAATTTTACTGTTCTTAATTTATATCATGAACTAAAACATTTTATTTTGTCTAGTTGTATTATGTGAACCAACTTAATATCTTATGTTTGCTTATTTTTCTTCTCTTTCATTAATAAAATCTATTGTTGAGTTATTTATTTTATCTTATGCCTATTGTTTCTATTGAATTGATTACTAAATAGATTGTTGAGTAAAATTTCTAATTACTTAGAAGAGGGAATAAAAATTTGGACTTAGATAAAATAATACAAGATTGCATAGTATGGGGTAGATTTGCATAGGATAAGAATATACCTATGCGATTTGTGCAACCATTTTTGAGATCTTAATCTTAGTGCATTTAGTTCAATTCATATTAGAGGTAACGTATTATCTTGTCTAGGTAGATCCAATTTGTATTTAAAAAAGGCTCCTTAGTTATATTAGACTCTCAGTTGATAATTCTAGTAGATTAATTAATTTAAGAGAGAAATTAGAAAATATCAAGACAAGAGAAGGGTTAGGGAACTAGTAAATCTAGACATTTTTGTCATATTGTATTATCTTTAATTCATTTTTGTATGATAGTTTAGTTTTCTTTATTTTATTTCTTTTAAAATCAAATTATGTTTGTTTAGATAAAATTAGATTGACCAATTTTAATATTTAACTTATACATAATAATTAATCTTCGCGGATTCGACACTCTAATTCTTAAATTTATATTATTTATGATCGTGTGCACTTATATTAGAGTGAATTTATAATTGCATATTCTAACTAATATAAGCCCTCGTCAAAGCCTACATAAAAAAAATATACGAGGAATCTAGAGGAATTTAGACCTGGGAAACTAGTAATAATTGGAACATTTTTTGTTTAGTTATGCACTTTTAACGTGTAATTGGAACATTTTTTTTTAACTAAATTGCTTGTGTTGCTGAGAATAGCCATTTGATTTTTCTCACATAATTTTTGCGTGGAGCTGATCTGTGAAACAACTTGTGGCAAGTAACATTTTCTCTTGCATATGGTGCTTTTGTATGGCTTTGGTTTCTTGTATACAAGTTCTACTATCACATGTTGAAATTCGTACAACGTGAATAACAAATCAGAATATTTGAGTTCTATATAGCATATGGTTTTGAACTTTATTAAATTAGTTCTAGCTACAGTCTGTCTTTATAACTCAGAATAATTTATTTTCAATTCAGCGGAAAAGAGTACGTGTTTTTTTTCTCTCTTGCTTTAGAACAAGCAATCATATAATAAAACAATACTTTTCAATTAAACCCCTGAAGTGGGCCGTAATATTTCCTTCTACATATACTCATGAATTTTAGATTGATTCTCGATCAGATATTTACTCGTTAATTGGTAGTAATTTAATATCAATATCAATATTAATTATGGGTGTGCAATTAGTTAATAGTCTATCCAAATATAAAATATGTATCTAATCGATTATCCGGAGGAAAATAAAGTAAACTTGGTCTCAAATTGATACGTTAAAATCTTTGTTTTTTGGGAGTGAAATTTTTTTATTTGTGAGATTCCAAACTAAATAGGATAATTGTTAATTTTCATATCGTTTTTCAGATCACAGCAATATTTCACTTGTTGGTATGAGAATTTTTTTTTTTAAAGTGGGGCTTAACTAATAACCACCACTTGGTATAAATTTAAAGGAAAATTAAAAACACTCTATCAAGGTTTGAACTCCTGATCTCCCAAACTCACATATACATCCCTCAAGTCTTAAACCACTTAACTATCCCCGGTTGATAACGTTGGTACGAGTACTTTAATTAGACACATAGCATCAATTTTCAAATAACATTAGAGAAAATTAAGTAGTAAAACTTAGTACGTACGTCTAGCCTTCTCATATAAATAGTATACATATATGGCAATGGCATATGTGTGAGACTTTTTTTTTCCCCCTCTCTTTCAGTCAATTGGAGATTGGGGTGCCTAGATAGCTAGGCTGTATACTATTCATTTAAAAGTTTGTAATATATTAAATGAATACGAAATATAGGGGACCTCAGCTCTCTGGTCTCTGCCCCTCACTCTATCTCCAATCGGCGGCATCAGCTCTAATATTCTCTGAAACTGAAAGTTGTGATTGTTGAATGGCGGAGGAGATGGCATCATCAGGTGCTGCTGATGTAAAAGAGATGGTTCATTTGTACGATTTGTTTAGGATGGTTTTTCAACTTCTTTTATTCTTTATTCTTATTCTTACATATAGCTAATTTAATTGTAATTATAGCTGCTGCTGCTTCTTCTTCTTCTTCTTCTTCAAGCCTACTACGCTGGCGAAGGAATTGACGATCTTAAAAGTGATGCCTTGCCTAACCTAACATTCCCATAATCTTGGTTCGAAATTTCACATATATATATTCGTTTATTTTATTAGAACTAGCTATGCCATATATTATGTCATGTTGATAAAATTAATCAGTTTAATCTTTTTTTTATTTATGACTGCGCGAAGGTTCACTTGACTTTGAGCGATTTATCACTTACAAAAGCCTCCCTTTCATGTCGAGGTTTTAGACTTTTATTTTTTGATTTCTGTATATACTGGCTTATAAGAAGTAAATCTCATCTCACGTTTGTTTACTTATGTTTTGCGATTTTACTTTTAGAAACCGTTGCAAAGCGAGTTCATTTGCTCACAGTGAGTAGGTGTCATTTCTCTGTGATATTTTTGTCTTGTGTTGTTATTGTCTATACTCAATATTGATTCACTAATACCTACTGCGATTTTGTTAGGGTCTTCACTTTTTAAACGAATTCGTTATACCCTTATTGCTTGGGAAGGTTAGGTTAGTTCAACTCAATACTACTCATTTTAATCGTTGGCAGTTCTTCCCTACAACTTATCGAGTTTTTTATTTATTTATTTTATTTGTTTTTGTTTATTAGGACCCAACTGAGCTTGCTGCTATTGACAAACTTATTACTCAAGTATTAGCTAAAAAATGTTCTGAGCATTGTGGTCAGGGCCCAATGAAGAAGGTACTATTTGTAAAATAACTACTTTGTCTGCTATGTCTTGCATAATTATTATTATTTTAGATTGCATCGTAAGTGATTTTGTGGTGGTTTCAGGTCACTTACAATTTGATATTGGCAGTGTCGCTTGCCGTCTGCAAAGCTGGTGCTACCATAAAAAACAAGCCTCTTTACAAGGTATATCCCTCGTCATATGGAATATTAGATGCCACTGTGAAAAGAATGATTTTTTCCTCTCATTTTGATTCTGAAAAAAGATTACAATTTATAGGACTAATTGATATCTCCTAATTAATTACAAATATCTCATAATTAATTACAAATATATAATTGTAATATTTTGTAATTAATTCTAATTGATATACAGAATAATTCAACACTCTCCCTCAAGTTAGTGCGTAGATATCTATCATGCCTAACTTGTCCATAAATTTTGAAAATGTGCGATTTGAGACTGCTTTGGTCAGAATATCTGCCAATTGTTCTTCTGATCGAATTTTCGGTAATTCTAGACTTCTTTTCTCCAATTTCTCTTTGATAAAAAATCGATCAATCTCGATATGCTTTGTTCGATCATGATTAACTGGATTATGGGCCATATCATGAGCAGACTTGTTATCACAGTATAACTGGATTGGCTTATTTGATAAATAACCCAAATCTTGAAAAAGAAGATTTAGTCACAATCCTTCACAAACTCCAAGATCCATCCCCCTAAATTCTGCTTCACCACTTGGGCGAGCAATGACACTTTGTTTCTTGCTCCTCCAAGTAACGAGATTGCCATCTACAAAGGTAAAATATCCTGAAGTAGATCGCATGTCAGTTTTATCACCAGCCTAGTCTGCATCAGTGTATACCTCGATGGTTTGTTCCTTTGTTTTCCTAGAGAAAAGAATTTCTTTTCCTGGAGCGGATTTCAAGTATCTCAAAATTCGCATGACTGTATTCATATGCTGCTCACCTAGATTATGCATAAACTGGCTGACGATGCTTAAGGCATATGCAAGATCCGACCTTGTGTGTGCTAAGAATATCAATCTGCCAACAAGTCTTTAGTATCTTCCTTTATCAGCTGGGACTTGATTAGCTTCAACACGTAATTTTAATCCTTTCTCAATTGGTGTATTTACTGGTTGACATGCTGACATCCCAGTTTCTTCCAAAAGATCCAAAGCATATTTCTTTTGAGACAAGAAAATACCTTTCTAAGATCGAAATACTTCAATTCCCAGAAAGTACTTTAAGAAGTCTAGATCTTTCATTTCAAAATTTTTGGACAGATATTCTTATAGGGCATTTCTTTCAACTGGATCATTTCTTGTTACCACCATGTCAACAACATAAACAATAAGTGCGGGAATATTACCATTTTTCTTTTTCAAGAATAGAGTGTGATCTAAATTACTTTGATGATAACCAAATGCTACCATAAATTTTGTGAATCTTCCAAACCAGGCCCTGGGAGATTGCTTCAGACCATATAATGACTTCTTCAATTTACACACCTTCTGTCTTTGCTTTTCTGCCACCATACATCCTGGGGGAAGATCCATGTAAACTTCTTCAGATAGTTCCCCATGCAAAACAACATTCTTTATATTAAACTGCTGTAGTGGCCATCCGAAATTTGTTGCTAAGGATAACAAAACCCAGACCGTGTTGATTTTTGCTACAGGTGCAAAAGTGTCAGTGTAGTCAATTCCATGAGTCTAGGTATATCCATTTGCCACCAATCTTGCTTTGAAGTATTCAATCGTACTATCAGCTTTGTATTTTACAGAAAAAATCCATCGACATCCAACTGGTTTCTTCCATGTAAGAAGATCTACGAGCTCCTATGTCTGGTTCTTTTGTAAGGAGGCCATCTCTTCATTAATTGCGGCTTTCTACCTTGGGTTAGTTAAGGCTTCCTGTATATTATTAGGAATAGATACAGTAGATAATTGATTTACAAATGACAGATTTATTTTTGACAATTGATATGTTGACATATAATGGCTCATGGGATATCTTACTTTACTAGACAACTCAGGTTCATAAGTTGGTTTTGGAATACCTCTTGTGTGATGTTGTGGTAACTGTCTCCTAGATGACTCAGGAACTATATAAAGAGTATCATCAGCTAACGATTGGTTTAGTATATTACTTGGGAGAGACTGCAGCTCGACTTCTGAAGTTTCAGAAGTTTCCTGATTTTCTGGATATTTATTACCACTTATATCCAAAGTGCTTGAAATGGTGTTTGGAAGTTGAGTGACTTTGATGGAACCCTATTTATGAGATAGGTAGTAGAGAGACGAGCTTTGCCCCAGTAGCAGAGGGGCATGTGTGCTTCAATGAGTGAAGCGCGAACAACCTCTAATAGGTGTCTATTTTTTCGTTCAGCAACACCATTCTACTGTGGTGTATCCGGATAACTGGTTTGATGAATGGAGCCATGAGAGTCCAAAAAATGTTGGAGTTCAGTACTACGATATTCTCCCCCATTATCACTTCGAAGTACTTGAATCTTAGTATTGTATTGTGTATGTACACTATTATAAAACTTCTGAAATAACACTGTAACCTCTGATTTGGATTTTATCAAATATAACCAAGTCATCCGAGTACAATCATAAATAAAGGTAATAAACCAATAAGCTCCTCCCAATGTAGGAACTTTGGAGGGACCCTAAACATCAGAGTGAATAACCATAAACAGAGTTGGACTTTTATTTAAACTTAAATGAAATGAAGCACGATAGCTTTTTGCAAGTGTACAAACATCACATTTGAAAATAAATATATCCAAATCATTAAACAAAGTAGGAAACAACCATTTTAAATAACTGAAAGATGGATGGCCCAAAGGACGATGCCAAAGCCAAATCTCAGTTTTCTTCTTGGAGGAAGTAGTGTTGTTCACGGCTAGAGCTTGTTGAAGTTTATTTGATTCTGTTGACTCTTATTCCAAGTAGTACAACATCCTTTTCTTAATACCATAACCAATTGTTTGTTGAGTTTGAATATCCTTAAATACATTAGAATTAGGACCAAAAATAACCACACAGGATAAGGTAGTAGTGATTTGGGAAATTGAGAGAAGATTATAGTTTAAGGAAGGTACCACTAATACAGAATCTAGGTGTAAAGTTTTAGTAAGATTGGAGGACCCTTCACCAATAACTGTGTTAGTATTACCATTAGCAGTAGAAACACAGTTCCTGGATGAAGGTTTCAGGGTAGGAACATGTCGCACTTCAAATGTCATATGATCAGTGGCACCAGAATCAATTATTCATGTATTATTCAAAACAGGTGTAATAAAATTTAAAACCTTACCTTCTTCAGTGGTTGTTACTAATGCTAATGAAATAGATGGAACATCGGCTGCTTTTGTTTGAGTGAGAGCTGTTGAAGATGGTCTCTTAGCATTCCGATGACGTGCTGGGTCCCACCAGTCTGGATATCCAATCAACTCGAAGCACCTATTTTTGGTATGACCATTTTGATTGCAGTGAGTGCATTTCAAGGAGCCTTTTTCGAATATGGAATTCTTCGAGTTGGTGGGTTTGGGGTGATTCTGCGATGTTTGACTGGGTCGTTGTCGGGAGAGCAGTGTGGAAGCTTCAAATTTGGTAGTTTCCTCATGGAAAGTAGTGGATCGTAAGCTCTCATGACGGACTAAGGAATAACATTCTTCCAGACCTAGGATTGACTCGCGACGTAAAATTTCTCGCCGAAGTTGATCAAAACTGGTATCTAATCCAGCAAGAAATATGTGGACTCGAGTACGTTCATTCGACTGTCGGTATGCTATCACATCGTCAGGATCCTTTATGACCATTCTATCACGATGGTCGAGTTCTTGAAATATTTCAGTTAATTCTCCATAATAAGCAGAAAGCGATTTGATACTTTGTTTGGCTGAGAAGGCTTTCTGATGTAGAGAGTAGATTTGCATCTCATCAGTTCCATCATAAAAGGCTCTGGATAAAGCATTCTAGATTTCACAGGCAGTGGGAATACGGAGATAGCGTTTCATAATGTCAGGAATCATAGACATCAGAAGCCATCGCTTCACTTTCTGATTTTCAGCATACCATTTCTCATATCCCTTGTCCGATGTAGAAGGTGGAGCGGCTTTGCCCAAGATATATGAGAGTTTTTCTCGTTCGGCAATATGCATCTCCATCAATTGAGACCAGACATCGTAATTTGTTTCGGTAAGTAGAATACCGGCATTAAAGGCACCTTCAGACTGAATGAGAACTGGAATAGATTTATTTCTGAGGATTCAGTTTGTTCACTCATTTTTTTTTATATTTTATATTTTATATTTTTATATTTTTTTTTAAAAAGGGAGGAAATGGCAAGATTGATTTTGAGGTGGAGTCAATTACGATTTGGTGGCGTAGCTATGGTGCTTGCGATAGGTGAGCTGCTGCACCATTTTCGATTGCCTTTAGAGCGAGCTCTAAGATTCTGGCTTGGCATCCCAAACTCGATGGTGGCAACAAAGTTCGGTTCTGAGGCGGCACGGGCTGAGACGCTAGCGCTGGCTAGGTCGTGGCAAGGACTGAGACACGGCACTGAGGCACGGGCTGAGGCATGGCACTGTGGTTTTGAGGACTCACAAAGGTGATACGACAGTCGATTATGAGGTGGCACGGATCAGGTCTGGGTGTCAGGTGGCGCGGTGTGGCCTAATGAGATGGTGAGGTGCGGTGCAGGACTCGGCATGAGGATGTCGGCGTGGTGCAGTGTAAGACTCGGCGAGGTGGTCTCAACAATGGGGGCTGGGTCTGAGATGTGCACAGGTGAAAGTCTGGTTTGCTGAACGGGGTCGGCAACAGGGTCTGTAACGGGGTCTGGTTTGTTGAACCTTTTTTTTTTTTTTTTTGGTCTGGTATTAGAATCGTATCTTCTCTGATACCATGAAAAGAATAATTTTTTCCTCTCATTTTGATTCTGAAAAAAGATTACAATTTATAGGAATAATTGATATCTTCTAATTAATTACAAATATATAATTGTAATATTTTGTAATTAATTATGATTGATATACAGAATAATTCAACACACTAGTGTGGAATTGTCTAGTTGGCCAGATATTGAAACTTTTCTTTTCTTTTCTTTTCGTCAATATATTGATAGCATTATCACACCTAGGCCCGTTTTGTGTAGTACATCATGGAAATTGTTGGCAACAGTGATAAATATAACTATCCTGCTCCTGCTTTTAAGGTCATTAGTAATGGGGAATCACCAGAAAACAAATGTGCTAAGCAGGCATGTTTTTCTGTTTCTTTAGTTTCATTAGATTTTGCTTTCTCACCGATGGTACTTGTTTTGAGCTATCTAATACATTTCTGCTTACAGCATTTCATGGTAGTTCCTACAGATATTCCTTTATTTAGAAAGGCCATCATTGCAATTAAGGAAATATATCGGGTGCATTTGAAGGTAGTTTTATACTTTTCCCTCTTAAAGTGACTAGTATATGCGTCACTAAAAATCCTATGTCTTATTTTGGTTGTTTGCAACTAACGATACATGTACTCCCCCTCAAGGATCTTATTCTATCGGAACATATATGGTGAGGATGCTATCAAGGAAGGAGGATCATAAACATTTCAAACTAGGAGAAATCTTTGAGCAAATCAAAAGCGGTGAGCTTACGAAAGAAGACATCGCCAAATCCTATGTAAGAAGTATTATGAGGAGTGCTTGAACTCCTTTATGTAAGATGCAGAGGAATTTAGACCAGATACTATAGTAATTGGATTTTTTTTTTTTTGGGGTTCTGCTCTTGAAACGCTAAATTACTAGCCATATTTTGGTATAAGCTACTGTTTCTTTCTTTCGTTCTTTCTTCTTTTTTTTTTCTTTTAATATAATGTTGGGTTGAGCTTTGTTAGACAGCTTGGTGGCCAGTATCATTCTCTCCTGTATACTGGCCATGGAAACAGGACTGAATGGCTTTGGCTTCCTTAAACTAGCCCTTCTACTATCACACTTTCAAAATTGTACACCGTGCCATGAGTAACAGTGGGGCCTACTCCTAGATCGTGCATTACGTGGATGGTTAAGTAGCAGAATAGATGGCAGAGGACATACCGTTCGACACGTGTCCAGGAGAGTCGATTGAAAGCCACATAAGTCTCACGTGATACAACTTGGGCTCGTTGGTTATCGCAGACCTGGGCCGAGTCCATCCCAGACCTTGGACGGGTTCAGCCCAATCTAATTCTTCTCTCAACAGCTGGGGGTCAGAAACCTCGAGGGTCTTCTGCTAGATCATTGAAGACAACGTGCCACTCCAGACCCAGACAGGGCATTCAATGCGATCCTGGGTAGGTATGCGCATTGAGTAAACCATCCCGACAGGACAGCGAGTTATCGAAGTCTCGCCCCTGCCAGGCTCACACTATGGAAGACAGCGGAAAGCAAATCACAATTGTAAAGCCTCATTTTTTAAGAGGGCAAAAGGGTCTTTTGACCAAAATTTAAAAAAAAAAAAGAAAAGAAAAATCGGATCTTTTCTTCTCTCTTTTCCCTCTGATCTCTTCTCTCTCATTCTCTCTCGTTCTCTCTCACCCTCACCCTTACCCTCACCGTTTCTCTCTCTCCTTCTCTTCCGCTCGTTCACTCTCTCCTCCGTCGCGCCCGCCGCTGAGCCCAAACGACGCGTGCTGCCCATTCGAGCTGACTACCAAAGCTCCGAGACACCGGATCGCCGCGTTGCCCGGGGGGGACGCAAAGCTCCGCCGCTGCCGTCGCTTGCTAGCGTAAATTCCGGCGACAAAAAGTCACAAAATAGTGGCATTCGAATCCTCTCGTCATGAGCTTTCTCCAGGTATATACTACACGATCCCATTTTGCCCGAATTAAAAGTTGTCATTATTGTGTATTTTTTAGCTCCGGTTCGACTTTTCATCCGACCCTTAGATTTCATTTTTGTTATCATTTTTGGAATGTACTCGGAAAATAGTGAAGTTTGATATATATATATATATATATATATATATATATATATATATATCGACTATATTTGGTGATCGGCACAAAAAACCATATCTAACAGCTTAGATTTTGTCTCGTTTTAAGTGACACTGGTCTGGTATCAGCTTGGACCCGAACTGGTCGAATCATATGCCTATTCTAGTTATTTTGGGTGCTAGGAGTTCGGTAAAGAGGTTTGTTTGTCAATTCGAAGCTCCGTTGAGGAGTTGATTTTTCACAAGTGAGCGATCGAGGGCCTGGAATTGGTTCCCGATCCTCCGAGCGATCGTTTAATGGCACCTTGAGGACCCATTAGCGTGATATCACTATTCTAGTGAGGTAGGGGTTCAATTACCAAGTTTTATACTTATTTTGATTTAAAATGTGTATTATGATCTATTTCTTGGAAATGTCGATTTTTACGGAATTCAATGGTTTAATTGGATATTTGATAAATTTGTGAACTGTTGAGATATATTGGATTGTTCTGGGATTGGTTGTTATGATTTTTATACAAGTTTAAAATTTTGATTTTGGGAAAATATAGCCGTTATGCTGCCCGATTTTCTATAAATCCAGAATAATACTAAATGAGTATTAAAGCATGATTTATTAAATTACTTGATGCATGGTTATTACGCACTCTATGACATGTTGTACTTACCATAGGATCACATACTTAAGTTCTATTTTAGTATCATGATATTTAGATCGCTGGCGAGTTGCTACAGTGCTAGGTGAGAGACCTAGATCCCTGCGTAGGATTTACTGACACACCTCCAGGTAGTATCAGGATGCTACGTACCTCTGTTACAGAGGTATTATAGGACCGTGATGGAAGGATGAGAGCTCATGTATATGCTTGTACTTAGTTGATTTATGATATGTACAACTATGAACATGATTACTTATGATTTTGATTTCTTTGCAAACTTATTTTATAAATGGATTTTGGAAAGGTGCTAACCATGCAGGTTTGAAAAGTTACATTTATACCAAAAAGGGTAATTGAAATTCCTACTAAGCATGTGAATGCTCACCCCTTTCTTTCCCTTCTTAGATGATTTACAGTGCGACTTGGGCAACATCGGGGTAGAGTAATCTAGGAAGAAGTTTATCATAGATTTGTGGTTGGTAATTACTTAGATACTCATCTTGGACTTGTAATAATATTTAAGGCTCATACTTTAGATTTAGTCTATATTATCTATAATACCTACTGGTGATGACGATGTGATGTGTATTAATGTTTTATTACTATTATTAACAGTTTATGTCTAGTGGTGATCACAAACTATGGGAATTTATAATTTGAACTATTTTGTAAACTAGTTGTCGTCTTTATTTTATTTTCTAAAATAAATTTTGAATTTTCACTCGTGAAATTCCTTTTCTGCTACTAGTCCGGGGTTTAGGTCGTGACAGAAGATTTTTGGTATCAGAGCAGAGGTTTAATTACCTCGGATGTGACACCATTAGACTAGATTGTGACTTCTTTTTCAAAAGTAATTGCATCACTATCTCCCTAACACTTTGGCTAATGAATACAGAACTATAATGCCTTCGAGGAGAAGAATACCGAGGCAAGAGCCTAGGGCTGAAACACCTCCACCACAACAGCAAGCTCCTGACCCTCTGGCTGACTTATATAATGCTTTACGAGCATTATCGGGTCTGAGGACGGAACGAAACCCTGAGGCCTGTCAGGCTAGTTTCTTCAAGGACTTCATGAAGCTCAATCCACCATCATTCGATGAGAGACCTGATCCCACCTTAGCTGAGAGATGGCTTAGAGATGTTAAAAAGACCTTTAAAACTATTGGGACACCAACAGAATTCAAGTGATATTTGTCACTATAAGCTGACTGATGAAGCTATTAATTGGTGGGAAACAGTCAAGTTGACCTAGGACGTGACTGACATGACTTGGGAAGCCTTTGAGGGATTATTCAGGAGTCATTATACTAATGCTAGTCATCGAGCTACTATGATTAGAGAGTATGAATGGACAGTGAATAAGTATTATGTGCGGTTTATGGACTTGGCACAATATGCTTATGCACCTGGGATGGACTCTACCCTCCAGATTGTCAAGTTCATGGAGGCTTTGAGACTAGCCATCTTAAAGAAGGTTGTGACCCAACCCTTCAGCAATCTAGTTAACTTAGTGGTTGCAGCCCAAAACGCTGAGGCTTTTCTTAATAATCGGCCATCAACAAGAGATCGTTCAAGAAACAAGGGCAACGAGAGGAAAATAAACAAGAAGAGCCAAGGGCAATGGCAAGGGCAAAACTCTCAGATTAGTAGGAGTAGTAACAGTAGTGACTCTTCAGGGAAAAGTCGCTATGGATCTTATGGATGCTTTAATTATGGACAGCAAGGCCACCAGAAGAAAGTTTGCCCCTATCATCAATAGGGATCTCCATTGTCTCAAGGAAGATCACAGCGAAGTCAGAGTGCCTCAGTTCCTTTTCAGGGCAGTCAGACAAGACCAGTACAATCTCATACCCAGTCTCAAGCATTCACTTCGACTCCTTATCAGTAACCTTATAGTTCTCAGTACCAGCATCAGTATAGGCCATAAGGTTCAGGCTACAACCAAGGCTATACTCAGAATTTCCAGACTCCACAAAGTTCTGGAAATCAAGGAGGGTGTGGATATGCCAGGATATGCCAGTACCGGTCTAGGAACTAGTAGCAGTCACCCAGGTCAAGGAAGAGGAAACAAAGGAAAAGGAAAAGCTTCTGGTCAAGCCTATGTGGTTGGAGAGGCAGATAAGACTCAGGACCATATTGACAGAGGTGTTGTTGATGGTATCATTATTATTTCTCATTCTTAGGCTCATGTCTTATTTGATACTGGTGCTTCCCATTCTTTTATCTCTATGTTGTTTGCTCAAATATTGGGATTGGAATGTTTTATGTTGGAACATGTATTGACTTTAGGAACACCTATGGGTAGAGTTATCGATGTTTCTACTATTTATCATGGTAGTCTTGTTGTGATTGATGATAGGAAGCTACTAGCAGATTTAGTTGTGTTACCTTTGCAAAAATTTGATGTGATTCTCGGTATGAATTGACTATCCAAGTACCGAGCGACTGTTGACTATTTCAATAAGAGAGTGACTCTATTTCCAAAGAATGGGCATCCTATTTTTTACTAAGCTCACTTGAATCCTTTAAAACCGAGTCCTATTCTGAAAGCATGCATAAGTGGAAGGAAGAAGCTAGAGTGCTATTAGAATTTATTTGCCATCGATGGTAAAATGGGAACAGCTGAACAGTACCATTGGATATCAGTAGTTAGTGAGTTTCTAGATGTTTTTCCGAGGAATTACTGGGGCTACCACCTGATAGGGAGATCGAATTCTGCATAGATTTGATTCCCGGGGCTCAGACAGCTTCTATTCCAGCCTATCGCATGGCTCCAGCGGAAATGACTGAGTTGAGAAGTCAGCTGGATGATCTTTTATCAAAGGGATTCATTAGGAGTAGTACCTCTCCATGGGGTGCTCCTGTTCTGTTTGCCAAGAAAGCTGATGGAACGTTTCGGCTCTGTGTGGATTATAGAAAACTGAACCAGCTAACAGTAAAGAACAAATATCCTTTACCAAGAATTGATGAACTGTTTGATCAACTGGGTGGATCAAGATTATTTTCCAAGATTGATCTCTGATCTGGTTATCATCAGTTGAAGATCAGGGAGGAAGATATACCGAAAACTATATTCAGGACTCGTTAGGTCACTTTGAGTTCCTAGTTATGCCATTTGGTCTGACTAATGCTCCAGCAGCATTCATGGACCTTATGAATAGAATTTTCAGACCTTATTTAGATCGGTTTTTGGTTGTCTTCATCGATGATATCTTGATCTATTCTAAAACTCGATAAAGATATGCTAAGCACTTGAGAATTGTGCTTCAGATCTTGAGGAATCACTAACTTTATGCCAAGAGATCCAAGTGTGACTTTTGGATGATGGAAGTGAAATTCTTGGGGTATGTTATATCTCATGAAGGAATTTCTGTTGATCCTTCTAAGGTAGAATCTGTTCTAGGATAGGAAAGACCAAAGAATGTGACTGAGATAAGAAGTTTTCTTGGTCTAGCAGGTTATTACCGCCGCTTTGTTGAGAATTGCAATGCCTTTGACAAAGTTGACGAGGAAGAATGTCAAGTTTGTATGAGATGATGATTGTGAAGTAGCTTTCATGGAATTGAATAGGAGATTAACAACTGCACCTGTTCTTATTATTCCTAATAGTAATGAACCTTATGTGGTATATACCGATGCTTCTAGTTCAAGATTGGGATGTGTCTTAATACAGAATGGTAAGGTAGTAGCTTATACTTCTCGTCAATTGAAACCACATGAGAAGAACTACTCCACTCATGATCTAGAGTTAGTATCTGTGATCTTTGCTCTTAAGATATAGAGATGCTATCTGTATGGTGTGAAGTTTGAGATTTATTCTGACCATAAGAGTTTGAAGTATCTATTCACTCAACGAGACCTGAACTTAAGACAGAGAAGATGGGTTGAGTATATAGAGGATTATGACTTCGAACTTCAGTATCATCTTGGAAAGGCTAATGTTATAGTTGATACTTTGAGTAGGAAGTCTCATAGCGTGTTTACTTCGTTGATACTAGAAGATTGGAAGAATTCGGTTACCATTGATGACTACAACTTGGAGTATAGCGAAAATGAGAAAACTGCTTGTATCAGTAACATTGTGGCTACACCATCACTCCTCCAGATAGCACAGCAAAGTCAATGGCAAGATCAAGAATTGAGAGCGGTCTGGAACCAACTTCAGAATGTTAAGCAGTTAGATGGTTGGGGTACCAATAAAGAAGGGTTTGTACTTTTCAATGGAAGGCTAGCTATAGCCAATGACCCGTATCTTAGAGAAACTATTCTGACTGAGGCTCACAAGTCTAAGTTTACAATACATCCTGGTAGCACTAAGATGTACCATGATCTGAAGAGGCAGTACTGGTGGAAAGGCATGAAACGAGAGGTAGCTACTTTTATAGCTAAGTGTATGACTTGTCAGCAAGTTAAGGCAGAACACCAGAGGTGAGCTGAACTACTTCAGCTTTTACCTATTTTGGAATGGAAATGGGATAAAATTACCATGGATTTTGTAACAGGCCTACCAAAGGCTTAAAGAAAGAATGACGCTGTTTGGGTGATAGTTGATCGGATAACAAAGACAGTACACTTCATACCGATCAGGATTGACTTTTCACTCACCCGAATTAGTCGTCTTTATGTGGATAATATTGTCCACTTACATGGGGTACCATCAAGCATAGTTTCTAACAGATATCTAAGATTTACATCAAAGTTCTGGAGAACTTTGCAGAGAGCTTTGGGAACAGAACTGAATCTTAGTACAACTCATCATCCTCAGACAAATGACCAATCTGAGAAGACTATACAGATCCTAGAGGACATGCTTTGTTCATGTATACTAGATTTTGGTGGAAGCTAGGATGATCACCTGTCATTGTTGGAGTTTGCTTATAACAATAGCTACCAAACTAGCCTTGGTATGGCTCCATATGAGGTACTATATGGGAGACCCTGCAGATCACCCTTATGTTGGGCTGATGCAGAGGAGCGTATTACTCTTAGGCCTGAGCTAGTACAAGAGACTACCGAGAAGGTTAACAAGATCAGAGAAAGACTCAAGGTTGTTCAAAATCACCAGAAAAGTTATGCTGACACCTCAAGACGCGAGGTAGAGTTTGACATTGGTGACAGAGTATTCTTGAAAGTTACGCCAATGGAGTCACAAGATTTGGAGTTAAAGGGAAGTTAGCTCTAAAATACATTAAGCCATTCGAAATTTCTGAAAGAATTGGACCTGTTGCTTATCGTCTGGATCTACCACCACAGTTGGATCGAGTACACAATATGTTTCAATGCTCAGGAAGTACATACCTGACCCGTCTCACGTTGTCCAGTATGTAGAAGTACCTATTCAAGAGAATATGACTTATTAGGAGCAACCAGTTCGAATACTGGGGAGAAACTCAAGGTGCTTCATAATAGAGAGATACTGCTTGTCAAGGTTCTTTGGGAACACCACAAAGAAGAAGACGCAACTTGGGAGCTTGAGACCGAGATGTATGAAAAATATCCTCATTTGTTTAACTTTCAACTTGAGGTTGTACTTTGATTTATGTCTTGTATTTTGAATTTCGGGACGAAATTCTTGTAAGGAAGGGAGAATGTAAAATCTCGTTTTTTAAGAGGGCAAAAGGGTCTTTTGACCAAAATTAAAAAAAAATCGGGTCTTTTCTTCTCTCTCTCCCCTCTGATCTTTGCTCTCTCATTCTCTCTCACCCTCACTATTTCTCTCTCTCTCTCTCTTCTGCCCGTTAACTCTTTCCTCCGTCGGGCCTGCTGCTGAGCCCAGACGACGCGTGCTACCTAGCCGAGCCGACTGCCAAAGCTCCGAGGTGCTGGACCGCCCTGTTATCGAGGAGGGGGGACACGAAGCTCCGCTGCTGCTGTCGCTCGTCGGCGCGAATTCTGGCGATGAAAAGTCGCGAAACTGGTGGCATTCGAATCCTTTTGTCGTAGACTTTCTCCTGGTATATATTACACGATCCTATTTTGCCCGTATTAAAAGTTGTCATTTTTGTGTATTTTTTAGCTCGGGTTCGACTTTTGGTCCAACCGTTAGATTTCATTTTTGTTGTCATTTTTGGAATATACTCGAAAAATTATGAAGTTTGATATATATATATATATATATATCGACTATATTTGGTAATCGGCACGAAAAATCATATCTAATGGCTTAGATTTTGTCTCGTTTTGCTTGATACTGGTCCGGTGTCGACCTAGACCCGAACTGGTCGAATCATATGTCTAATCTAGCTATTTTGGGTGCTAGGAGTTCGGTAAAAAGGTTTGTTTGTCAATTCAAAGCTCCGTTGAGGAGTTGATTTTTATAAGTGAGCGATTGAAGGCCTGGAATTGGTTCTCGACCATCCGAGTGATCATTCAATGGCACCTTGAGGACACATTGGCGTGATATCACTATTCTAGTGAGGTAGGGGTTCAATTACCAAGTTTTATACTTATTTTGATTTAAAATGTGCATTATGACCTATTTCTTGGAAATGTCGATTTTCACGGAATTCAATGGTTTGATTGGATATTTGATAAATTTGTGAACTGTTGAGATATATTGGACTATTCTGGGATTGGTTGTTATGATTTTTATGCAGGTTTAAAATTTTGATTTTGGGAAAATACAGCCGTTATGCTGCCCAATTTTCTGTAAATCCCAGAATAATACTAAATGAGTATTAAAGTATGATTTCTTAAATTACTTGATGTAGGGTTATTACATACTCTATGACATGTTGTACTTGCCATAAGATCACGTACTTGAGGTCCATTTTAGTATCATGGTATTTAGATCGCTGGCGAGTTACTGCAGCGCTAGGTGAAAGACCTAGGCCCCTGCGTAGGATATGCTGACACACCTCTGGGTAGTGTCAGGATACTACGTACCTCTGTTACAAAGGTATTACAGGACCGTGATGGGAGGATGAGAGCTCATGTATATGCTTGTATTTGGTTGATTTATGATATGTACAACTATAAACATGATTACTTATGATTTTGATTTCTTTGCAAACTTATTTTATAAATGGATTTTGGAAAGGTGCTAACCATGCAGGTCTGAAAAGTTGTATTCATACCAAAAAGGATAATTGAAATTCTTACTGAGTATGTGAATGCTCATCTCCTTTCTTTCCCTTCTCAGGTGATTTACAGTGCGACTTTGACAACTCCAGGGCGGAGTAATCCAGGAAGAAGTTTATCCTAGATTTGTGGTTAGTAATTACTTAAATACTCACCATGAACTTGTAATAATATTTAAGACTCATACTTTGGATTTAGTCTGTATTATCTATAGTGCCCACTGGTGATGACGATATGATGCATATTAATGTTTTATTACTATTATTAACAGTTTATGTCTAGTGGTGATCACAAATTGTGGGAATTTATAATTTGAACTATTTTGTAAACTAGTTGTTATCTTTATTTTATTTTCTAAAATAAATTATGAATTTCCACTCGTAAAATTCCTTTTCTGCCACTAGCCCAGGGTTTGGGTCGTGATA